>CM034152.1:77799509-78032009 GCA_019776745.2 Taxus chinensis
GGATAGTAGTTGGTTTTATTTTATTAAACCTATTAGCTATGTTAGTTGGGTTAGTCTTAGGGAGATTGTTAGGACACCTGTAGATAGGTGCGAGGCTGAGTGATTAGTGGAGACAATGAGAATAAGATTCCTAAATAGTAGGATAACATATATGTATAAATATTTGCACTTTTGCATTGATGAAGTTGATTACAGTGTGTGTGTCGAGTATTCAATTCAATTTGTGTCTTGTCCTTGACCAAATTCTCAGTGTGAAGTTTGAGACGATAACATATTCTCTAATGGTAGATCCTATTTTTGCTAGTGAAGCAACTATTCTATTTTGGTTGCCCTACCTCCTAGGCTCAATCTTTTTTAATTCGTCTTAGTCAGTTCCGAACCCCCATCATAGGGAGAGTTGGGGCAAAGAGTTAAACAAAATTTGCAACGTTATAACGAACTTCAAGACATTATAGCTATTCTTGGACTGGATGAATTGTCAGAAGAAGATCATTTAACTGTAGCAAGAGCACAAAAAATCGAAAGGTTTTTGTCACAAGCCTTTTTTGTAGCAAAAGGTATTCACTGGTTCCCCCGATAAATATTGGATCTGAACTAGTCATTAGCAGAGCTTCTCCACATTTTGGACAAACACCTTTGAATTCTTCTACTAACGATTTAGTATTATGTAATGTTCTCACAATTTTCACATAAAACCCACAAATGCTTATATTTTTTTTGATCAAATCTGTGTTTTTAGCAATATGCCTGCTACTATGTTTGCAGCAGTAAGTAAGAGAGCTGCCAAATACCTATGGCACAACCGGCCAATCCCTACCTGTATATAGGTGCAATTATACTACAATAGAGATATCGAAGGCACAAAGCCTTCTCCGTTCTTGAATCCATTTTTTTTCTGTTTTCCCAAACGGTTGAATCCAATACCGACAAGTATCATCTCCCCGAGAATATCATTTTCCTTCAAGCCTTTCAACCAATCAATACGACCTCGAAGAGCAGATTTAGCTAGGACCCGAGCAATTTCCTGAAAACTTGCTTCTAACAGAAAACTTTTAGTATTCAGAGATGCCCAGACTAAACAAAAGAGTGGGAGCTTCCTTGACTCCTGACGAAGGAGTGATGCCAACTGGATTGATAGAAGAGAGGGGGTTGTTGACACTAAAATTTTCCTCCGTAATTTCTATTTCATTAATGTATGTATTATGAATAGGATATTGTTAAGTATAATTAGTAGTAGCGTCCGATAGAAGATAACAACGCTGCCAGTACGCCGCCGCCGCTAATGTATAGTACGGTAATAGTCAAAAGTATAATAGAAATGTTGTGGTAAAAAGTAAATATTTGTCGTAAGTGGTCCGGTAATGTTAAAATGTCAAAGTTGGGGTAAGTAGAGAAGAAATGTCTACATGATTAGGAATTAGAAATATTATATTGGTAATAAGGACAAGGAGTGAGGTCATAAATATTTTGTGTATTTTATCTGTAAAAAGTCTAAAAATGTGGAACCCATGTGAAATGATAAGGTTTATCTTATCTTAAAAGATAAGCTTACATGTACAGATAAGAGTTAAGGTTTGGAATATGATTCGTCAGAGTGAATTTCTTATCCTATCTTAAAGATAAGATGGATAACCCTGGAAGTTCTATAAATAAAGAGGCCACCCCCTTCATTTAGCATAGAAGGAAGTAGTGAGAAATATTGTATGAATAAGTGTGTAAAGGAAGCCATCATTTTGAAGGTGTGTCAAAGAAGCCATTAAGAGGTGTAATTGTGAAGTTTCTCCCAAAGTTATTGTTGGAAGGCAAGTGAAGTCAGTAACACTTGAAGTACCTCATGAGTGAGATTGTAACAATTTCATGTTGATATTATAATTTACACTGATATTTCAGATTTAACATCATTCCTTTTTATCATAGTCTATGGTATTCTTGTGTTATGTTTGTCGTTGTGTTTCCAGATTACATCCACCAAACTAAAGACTGTGCATTAGTAAATAATCATAGCATGAGGAGTTCCGGTGAAAAATTATCATAGTGCCGGATTGGTGATGACATTTTGGTTCCGTTGTCGGGACTATTCCTCGTTGGTGGATTTTTTGGAGAGATATTCCCACTTAGAAAACATTTGGAGGGTAACCTTGTTTTTATTATGCATTGTAGTTACCATGGTAAAGTAACTTTTTGCCGTGAATAGTATCGCAGTAAAGTCACTTTTTATCGTGAATAGTATTTACTGTAGTAAAGTCACTTTTTACCGTGAATAGTATTTACTGCAGTAACTTCACTTTTTACTATGAATAGTGTTTACCACAGTAAAGTCAGTTTTTACCGTAGTAAGTCAAGTTTTACCATAATTTACCGTGGTCATTTCTATTTTCTATTATAGTGATTCCAATTATTTGTGCACATAAGTCTTGTTGATTGTACTTGTGGGTTGGTATTTCACTGTGGTTACTTTTGGAAATGAGGAAGATTCCTGTTTTTCAGCCCAATCTAATGAAGATGCTTCCTCTTTCATTCAAGAGTTTAAACGATCTTGCATTTGTAATGGTCTCATAAGAAGGAAACAATGGACTGAATTTTTTCCTACCTTTTTGGATGGTTCAACCCTTAGGTGGTTTGAAACACTAGGTGATAATGTGAAAAACTTATGAGATTTATTAACTGAAAGTTTTCTTGAAGAATTTGGTGAACAGAAATATGCAGATCTCATGATCGATATCACAAAGCTATCCCAAAGAGAGAAGGAAAAGATAAGGAATCATCATGCTCGTGTTCTAGAGCTAAGGACGCTCGATGCCCAGATCCGGAAGGAAGGATTAGTGGATGGGTTGATGAATGGCGTGGATAATCTCCTCTATAAGCACTTCATTCTTGGGATGAAGCTGGAGATCAGACGAGTGAAGTATGACCGCTCAGCTACCATTGAACAAGTAAAGGAGATTGCAAGAAGGCAAGAAGAAAGCATGGAAGAGGAGCCCAAAGAAATTGTTGTTAAAGTAGAGCCTACACCAGCACCTTTGGTCCAGAATCCACAACCGCTCTCGGTGAGCACAAATCTTTCTCCTAGTACATCTACTGAGTATGAAGATTTGCTCAAGAAGATGGGTCAGTTAACTATTAATCTTCTTCAAGGGAAATAATTTAGTTCTCAGGGAGGAGATAGAGGTCCAAAAAGAAATATTTCTGAGGTTGTATGTTATGGTTATAAAAATGGTCATTATAAGTATAATTGTCCAGATAGAGCTTCTACATCTGGTACAAGAGATAATGATAACGAAAAAACACCTGTGAATTCTTTTGATGTTGTAGATAAGAGCAACAAAAAAAAGAAAGAAAAAAATAATCAAGATGGAAATAATCCTAAGAAGATGAAAGGAGAAACTAGTAAGAAACATAGGAGAAGAAAGTTGGGTGTGCAGGATTTTCTGATTTCACAGGGACAAGGACCATACTCTATCTTAAAAGATCTGTCCAAAAGGCCTGCAAATATTACATATGGTCAACTCTTGGCTATGTCTTCTGAGAAGAGGCGGGAGCTGCGAAGTGGACTCAATGCTCGACGAAAGGAGGTTGAGGTCCCTGTTTTGGAGGCAGAGGTAGATCCTTACGCTCCACAAGCTGAAGTATTATGTAATGGTATTTCAATTCATGATGTCTTAGTTGGAGGTGCTGCAGTTAATGTAATAACCGAGTCTGTAATGAATATGTCGGGTTTAAAAATTGATCGCCCCCCTCAACACTTATATTAAGGTCATTAAATAAGGGGAAAACTAAACCAGAAGGTGTAGTTTCAAATGTGGCAATATCTGTTATGGGTGTTGTATGTGTGGTAGACTTTCAGGGGATGAAAAATGGTAGTGTTGCGTACCCAATGTTATTGGGAAGGCCATGGCTAAAGAGAGTTCATGCAAGAAACTACTGGAATGAAGGCTTCATGACACTTGGACGTGGTAGAGAGAGGGTGAAGATAAACGTGATCCCTCGGCATCATAAGGTAGAACCTGTGGATTCAAGTGATGAAATTGATGATTGGACATCCTCTGATTACTCTAGTACCATTGAAGTGAACACAAAAGATGAAGAAAGTGAGGTTGATGTTTCGGTCATGGATATCCTTCTTGTCACATTGACTTATGAACCCATAAAATTATCTGAAGAAGAAATTGATAATCGTCTCCAACAATAAAGATTGGTGATGCTGTGATGGAGAGTGAGAAGGAATGCTACCTCTAGCTCTTTCGAAGGTACATACACCTATTCACTTTTGATTACAAGGAATTCCGTCAAGTAAGTTGGGCAGAACATTCTATTGAGCTGGTAGATGGTGCTAAACCCATAAAACAAATGCCATATAGAATGAATCCTAATTTTTCCAAGACTGTAAAAGAAGAAATAAATAAGTTGCTTGATGCAGGATTCATATTTGCTGTGGAGAGTTCAGAATGGGTTTCTCCCATTGTGATCTCAATAAAAAAGAATGGGAAGCTACGCATTTGTGTTGATTATAGGAAGCTCAATAAGGCAACAAAGAAAAATCATTACCCTCTTCTATTCTCAGATCAGATATTAGACGAAGTCGCTGGTCAGGAGTGCTATAGTTTTGCTGATGGATATAACGAATACAACCAAGTTCGTATAGTAGAGAAAGATCAGCTGAAGACCACGTTCACCACTCCTTGGGAACGTTTGCTTATAGAGTTATGCATTTTGGGTTGTGTAATGCTCCGGCAACGTTCCAGCGTTTGATGAATAGGGTGTTCGAACCCTACATTGGGAACTTCATCAGAGTATTTTTGGATGATTTTTGCATCTATGGGAGCAATGGACCACTTGCACCAGATGGAGACAACATTTCAAAGGTTAGATGAAGCACAAGCCTTACTAAACCCTACAAAGTGTGTTTTTGGATGTTCTAAAGGCGTTTTGTTAGGGCATGTTGTATCTAGAGATGGTATTGGTACTGATCCTGATAAAGTTTCAAAAATCAAAGAGTTACCATTTCTTATGAATAGAAGTAAGTTGAGATCATTTTTAGGCCATGTGGGTTACTATAGAAGATTCTTCAAGAATTTCTCAAAGATTGCACAACCACTAACCCAGTTCTTGAAAAAGGATGTTACTTATGATCCAGGAAATAAGGCGCATGAGGCTTTTGAACAATTGAATGAAGCCCTGGTGTCTTCACCTGTTTTAAAGAATCCGGATTGGAGCAAGCCATTCATTGTGTACACTGATGCCTCAGATGCAGCACTAGGAAGTACTCTGAGCGAAAAGGATGAAAATGAGAATGAACATCCAGTTTACTTTGGGAGCAGACAAATGAGCAGTGCTGAGGTAAATTATACTGTAACTGAAAAAGAGGCTCTAGCTATCATTTTTGTTGTAAAGAAGTTTAGAAATTACTTGCTAGGGCAAAAATTTATAGTTGTAACAGATCATCAGGCTCTAAAATATATTGTAAATAAGCCTAACCCATCAGGGAGGATAACAAGATGGATAATTTTGCTACAAGAATTTGAATTTGATATTATAGATAGGTTAGGAAAGAAGCATTCAATGCAGATGCACTCTCTAGAGCCTATGATGGTTTAGGTTCATCTTGTGATGATGATGATTTCCCAGATGCAACATTGTTATCCCTTGACACAATCCCTAGTGAATACATAAATATTTGGAATTATCTGAATGAATTCAAGTTTCATGATGGTGCCAATGAAAAAATTAAGAGGAAGATTACTCAAGCCAGTCTTTTATATTCTATTCTTCATGGAGTATTATTTCGAATAGGACCTGATGGACAATATAAGAGGGCAGTTGGATGTGATCAAGGGAAGGAGCTGATAGAAAAATTCTACAATGGTACATGTGGAGGGCTCTTCTCTGGACAACTTACAACAAGAAATATTTTGGATGCAGGTTATCACTGGCCTACTCTTTTTAAAGATTGTTAGAATTATTGTAAGACATGTGATATTTGTCAAACACATGGTAATCATAAGACTTCATCAACTCCATTGTGCCCTATTCTTCCACTTAGTCCCTTTGAAAAGTGGGGAATAGACATTGTAGGTCCACTTCCAACTACCCCACACCAAAATAAGTATATTGTAGTTGCTACAGATTATTTAACCAAGTGGGTTGAAGCCAGACTATTGAAAACAACTTCCATGGATGAAGTGGCAAGGTTCATATATGAACGCATTGCCACCAGATTTGGTTGTCCATTAGAAATTGTAACAGATCAAGGAAGCCATTTCATTAATGAGGTGGTAGAAGCCCTAGTCAATAAGTTGTCTATTAAGCACTGGAAGGAAACAACATACAAGTCAAGCATAAATAGACAGGTAGAACGAACAAATTTTGTGTTGTGTTAAATTCTAGCAAAAGATGCAGCCTTGCAGGTACATAAGTGGGATAAAAGGATTCATGCAGCATTGTGGGCATATAGGGCAACATCAAAGTCAGCAACATGATACTCCCCATTTCAGTTGGCTTATGACATTGATCCAGTTCTTCCTATTGTGTTTGATATTCCCACTGTGACAGTTATGAAAAATGAAAGGATGGATGAAAGTGATTCAGTAAAAGAAAGGTTGGTACATCTTCATTTGCTAGAGGAAATGAGAGAAATAACGAAGGATACAAGCTATAAGAAGAAAATGAAGCAGAAGGAATACTTTGATCAAAAGATTCGTTGGACTCCATTTCATGTGAATGACTTAGTTTTAGTATATGATTCCAGATACAAAAAAAGAAGACAGAGAAAATTTCTTCCAAAATGGATGTGGCCCTACAAAATAGCAGTTGTGCATGAAAATGGTACATACCGACTGGAGGAATTGGATGGCACTCCCATCACGAAATGGGTCAACCACGACAAGTTAAAAGATTTTCCAAGCACCAGAATAGTGTACTCCGAGGACGGAGTAGAAACTAGGAAGAGGGAAGATGTTGACACTAAAATTTTCCACCATAATTTCTATTTCATTAATGTATGTATTAAGAATAAGATGTTAAGTATAATTAGTAGTAGCGTCCAATAGAAGATAACAATGTTGCCAGTACGACGCTCCCAATAATGTATAGTACGGTAATAGTCAAAACTACAATAGGAATGTTGTGGTAAAAAGTAAATATTTGTCGTAAGTGGTCCGGTAATGTTAAAATGTCAAAGTTGGGGTAAGTAGAGAAGCAAGGTCTACATGATTAAGAATTATAAATATTATATTGGTAATACGGACAAGGAGTGAAGTCATAAATATTTTGTGTATTTTATTTGTAAAAAGTCTAAAAATGTGGAACCCATGTGAAATGATAAGGTTTATCTTATCTTAAAAGATAAGCTTACATGTACAGATAAGAGTTAAGGTATGGAATATGATTTGTCAGAGCGGATTTCTTATCCTATCTTAGAGATAAGATGGATAATTTTGGAAGTTCTATAAATAAAGAGGCCACCCCTTCATTTAGCATAGAAGGAAGTAGTGAGAAATATTGTATGAGTAAGTGTGTAAAAGAAGCCATCATTTTGAAGGTGTGTCAAAGAAGCCATTAAGAGGTGTAATTGTGAAGTTTCTCCCATAGTTATTGTTGGAAGGCAAGTGAAGTCAGTAACACTTGAAGTACCTCATGGGTGTGATTGTAACAATTTCATGTTGATATTATAATTTACACTGATATTTCAGATTTAGCATCATTCCTTTATATCATAGTCTATGGTATTCTTGTGTTATGTTTGTTGTTGTGTTTCTAGATTACATCCACCAAACTAAAAACTGTGCATTAGTAAATAATCATAGCACGAGGAGTTCCCAATGAAAAATTATCATAGTGCTGGATTGGTGATGACAGGGCCTTGCTATGGATTACCCTATTAGAGTGCAATTTGGAATGGGTACACTCGATGATATAAATCTCCTACAAAATCGATATATTCGTTCTCTAGTAGATTTATTACAAGAGCAATTAAGATTACCTCTACATCGTTTGAAAGAAGGAATTTCAAAAACTAAATTTAAATTATATTAAAAAAATCCTAAAAAAATTTAACTCCTAAAAAATTGGCAACTTTACTCCTATTAACAGACACTTTTCAAGATTTTTTTGGTTTACATCCTTAGAGTAACTTTTATCTGTTGAGCGATGACCCTTCCACTCGGCACCTTTGGATCACTAAGGTTGACTTTCGTCCCTGCTTGTTGGGTCGGTCTTGCAGTCAAGCTCCCTTTTACCTTTGCACTCGAGGATTGATTTCTGTCCGACCTGAGGAAACCTTTGCACGCCTCTGTTACCTTTTGGGAGGCCTACGCCCCACAGAAATTGTCTACCTAAGATTGTCTCTTGGACAACAGGTTCTGACGCAAGGCACTTGGTCTTATTAATTTGCAGATTATTCCTCAACTGGTTAAAAGGATGAAATTGGCCGATATCATGACGATTTTGGGTAGTATAGATATCATTATGGGAGAGGTTGATCGCTAAAATGGTGATTAATATAGCGGATATCAAAGGAATATGGGAATTTATCTTCCATAAGGGTAAATATGCGATGGATTGATCGGATACTCTTCCATCCATCCATACCTTCTAGAAAATGTTTTGATTGCATTGCCAATGAAACTTCCAAGATAACTGTCAAACCTTCTAGTATCAATTCAGAATAAGAGTTCCTATTGCGATTAATAAATCGATTTAGATCACAATTCCTGAATAAACCAATTGAATTTGAATCATTTTGTTGACGTATCCAACGAATCAAACGTGGTCATAAATCTCAATCTGTATATGGTAGGCGCCGACCCATCATGAATTCTAGCTGTACGTTCCATTTCTTGCTTGGAGGAAACCCCCTGTTCACTTGATCAAGGGCAAATGCCAGTTCAATTTCATTAGCACCCCCAGGGGATGAATGCGGAGAAGCAGCGGTTAGTTCCGCCAGAGACAGGGGTGCCGCCAAGTATAGATAGGGCTGCCTACTGGAGAAGAGACATGACTCAAATCTTTGTGGCAACAGTTGCGCCAGATATCCATATAGGGGCGGGGCTGCCTTGGACCTGACCTCCCTAGGATATGGATGTTTTTGCTAGTAGTTCTTGCCTATATTCATTTAGAAGAAGAGGTAACCTAACCCGACAATGGACTTGGGTGGGGAGAGCTTATGTGGGGTTGAAGGAACGTGACTCGAGTTTCATGAAGAGCGCTCCTTTTTTCATGAACAATGGATTTCCTTGAAAGGCTTGATCTCCTTTTGGCATTTTGAGTTACTACGTAGAGGTTTGGGGCAAGGAAACACATTGATAAACCTATAGATTAGAGCATTTTAATTTAGTAACCAAAGCCAATTTTCCATCTCGTCCATGGTGAAGGAGGCTTAAAGGGAAGTCTCAAGCCTACGGTGATAACCATTTTCTGGGTATTTTTTGTTAGAAAGTTTGGCTTGACAATAGGTCTTTGAGTGTGATATTCAAGAAATTTCTCTAAATTTTCCTTACAAATTGGAGCCATGTCATTGGAGACAAGACTCCTATAATACGATGTCATGTAGGAGGGCATGATCTCCTTTAGAGGAAAAATTTAAGTCGTGATCAACTTGGCTCTAGTGTTGTAGCAAATCTATCTATTTTGATGGTAGGGGTTGGCTTGTTTGGACGAGGAATGGACATGGATAGGAGAGGGGGTAGGTAGGACCCAAAATGATTTGAGTGTATCTGCATTGGCCCATGAGCTTTTCTCAAATACTTTGAACTCTTCAACTTCACGGCATTGTGTGCCACCTGCATAGCCTTGCAATATTCTTGTGTGCTTCCACATTGCCTTGCAACATGCCACAACACTCTATTAATGCACTAGACTCTTTGAGCTCTACGACACTACCGCATGCCATTTAGTGATTCCTAGGTTTGCACCATGTCAGAGAAATTGTTAGTAGAATGCAACGATGCAAGTCCAATTGTTGAACCTACATGAAGGCGAATTGTCACATGGGTAGAATATGAACTATTTTGTAACCTTCCTTTGTTGTACTGCCTTCTTGTAACGATGTATATATGCAAGTCTTTTTAACTTGAGGGGCAGTGACCATAGGCTTGTAACAATGTATATATGTAAGTCTTTTTAACTTAAGGGGCATCAACCATAGATTGGATGTTAGCATGCCTCGAGCATCTTAACATTACATGCCCATTTGTATCCATGTTCCAATCTAGGCAAAGCAGCAGGAAGTGTCTCCCCTCTTTTGATCACGGGAATCTTCACTGTTTGCCTTGTTGAACATTGTACACCTATTTACTTTCCCATTTTCTTTCTCATTGAATAGACGTTGCACTCATCTACATTCAAATTTGTTTTGGTTTACCATTGTAATAGTTCTCTATCACGTTCTATAACCCGTAGGTTGTGAGTCAAGTTTCACATGGCTGACCTCTGCACCGGTATCCCTGTCCCTGTGGTGCAAATTATTAGTATAAGGAAAATATGCATATAAATGGGAACAATAGAGAGGACACTCAGATTTGCTATAGAGTATCCGGAAGATCATTGTTGGTCCGGATTGAGAAGGGAATTTGGGGGACACCACACTAATTTGAGAAATTTAATGTGTTATAAGAGTAATGAATCAAACCAAGGAAATGAATGCAACAAACAACAATATAATGCAATTTAAGTGAAGCTTTATTGAAGCCAAGTGTAGTATACAAGAAGTGTAGCAATTCCTCCAAAAACATGTGATGCGACAATAAGTAGCAAGCTCTAAGAAGAGGAATGAAGCTGCAATATTTTGATTTTTTTACATTCGGATGCCGATTCCTTTATACCCAGTTCTAAAATGAAATTAACAGTCCAAAAATAGAATATGAAGTGTTTGGGCGTAGAATGTAAAGAGTCATGTGACAAGCATTCCCCCGAGAAGTTGGGAGGTTTTGTCATGTAGCAAAACTCACAAAAATACTTTACTATATTTAGGTATTGTTAAAATGTTTTGTATTGTGCATTTTTTACACCCTTCGGAATATTGTTTTGGATGCCAAACTTTAGTTGGATGCACTACATAGTTGTTGGAGGTATATATAGATATCGTCTACGCTAGCTAGCTTGACAAGCTTTCCAATGCACATTACAGTTTGTGAAGATGTAATGTCCCCAATGGGATGTCTTATAACCCAAAAGGGAACATCTGAAAATTCTGATTTATGACAGCAATCTGGATGAAGAAATATTAGGACAACAATGCAATTTATCCACAAAATACAAATCTTAAATACCCTAAATATGGCAAGCTGCTATAGAGACCAAAAAACCCTTAATTCTGATCATAAATGACCCAAATCTCATGCCAAAATATTTATAATAATAATGGAATGCAAGAACACTAGAGTACTGAATTTTTGGAACCCAAAAGAAGAGCTGGAAATTTATTTAATATCTGCAGGACTTACAAAAGTGGCCGGAAAGAAGTGATCTCAAGCCCAAATCTATTGAAACAAAGCTGAATATGGCCTCTAAAATTATGATAAAGCAAATTATGTATAGATTTGGAACAACCATGCCCTAGAATGCACCAAACTCCACCCACAAGGGTGTAGATAGCCCTAGATACAGCTGCAAATCGTGCCCTAGCTATCCATGCTTGAAGTCTTGGCAGATGTATCTCCATTGGTTGAATTTCTTCTCTTGAAATATAGATCTGAAGTGGAAAATATAGAAAACGTGCTCGGAAAATGTGCCCTAGCTCTGAAAATCTGTCTTTGCGCCCAAATGTGACATCTGAAAGTGAAAGCAAATGCATTCAACTCTCCAAAGTAAAATTAGATAAATGACGAAAGATGCCAAATGAACCCCTCTTCACCGCCTTTTATACTTTTCTGTCTCAGTTTTTCAAGCGGGGCATTCCATGTGGGATTATTAAAGTAACTTTATTTTCTATGTTAATATTACTTTACTTCTACCACCCACCTTTAATAATTAATTAAAGTAACAGTAATAAGAATTACTTTAGTTCTAAAATTAAATTATTAACTTCTCCTTTATTCTCCATTTAGTAGACTGAATATGATGGAAAATAGGCTAAAAAGGGGTCTTCTACCTGCCAGTATTTAAATATACATTTTATTCTTATAAAAATATTGATAAGTTGCCCCTAGATGATGAATTGACTGGGCCCAACTTGGAAGTTTTATTAATGTCCATTAATTTGAAAAAGGGGACATTACAGAATATGATCAACGGGATGGGAGATATAACTCGACAAAGGTAACATACTAGTATATTTTTGGTATTCTGCCCCAAAGACTATCCTGATCTATTACTTGAATTAGTTGCAGTAAAGCAAGATGTTTGGTGTCTGGAAACAATTCTCTTAGACATCCCTTGACGTCCAAAACTCATGGGGATGTGCTTGAGGAGCAACACATTGAAATATTTGTCCAATTCTGTGAACTCGTGATGCAACTTGGCCTGGAATCATCTCATTCTTTAGTGCAGCCTTTGCATCATTGGTTCTATCATCAAAGCCCTTTGAAAGTCAATGGCGGTCATAAAAATCTAGTGTTCAGAGGCAATATTGATGCTACAACATTGGATGGTTGGATTTGACAGCTTGAGGTCTATTTTTGTGTGCTAGTGGTGGGAAACCTACAATGCGCAATGTGACAAATGCTTTGAGCCCATCAAGACTTGGGGTTCATTTAGAATGCGATAGGAGTATTACCCCCTCAAACACTTTGAGGATGAGTACACAAAGTTCTAGTAGTTGCACCAATGTAAGTAGTTGGTTGAACACGACACAACGAGTTCGATCACTACATTGCATGCCTGTGCTAGGAGGTAATAGAGCAACATAAGGTGCTAATGTACACCATTGGATTCTCACCTTATATTTGCTTGAAGATGGAGTTTTTGACTTTTGACACTTTGCAATACCAGAATGTTGCCAAGATCAAAGCCAAGGAAAAGACTAAGCATAAGTTTTCTTCTTCATCTGGTACCATGTGCAAGAGCCTACCCACGCATGGTGTACCATCTCACCTTCTTGTGCTGAAGCAAAACATGTTGCGCAAGGGAGACCAGTCTAAGAAAATCATGTAACCTCAAAAAGCTCAAACATCTTTGGCTCTAGAAAAAAGGAAAGAACCAACATGACAAGTAGTGTCATTGGCATTGCACAAGTTCACATAAGGATTCCAAATTCTGCACACAAAAATCCTTGATTGTGCAATCTATGTTTGGTCATATGTAAGGAGTTAGATGATGCTGATCCATATGCTACTTGTTTAAGCAACAACACCTCTGCCATCGATACATTAGAGGAATGAGAACACCTTTTTCACTCTAAGTGTTGGGTCAAGGGTCAACCCCCTCATGTCATCATCGACAATGGGGCCTAGAATAACATCATTGCAGAAGGTGTAGTGCAACACCTAGGTCTTACCACAATTTCAAATCCTTGACCATATTCTTTTGGATGGCTCCAACAAGGGAAAAATATTCAGGTCTTGAGACAATGCACTTTCAAGTATGCATTCCAATCTATGGAGGACACAATCATTAGTGATGTCATGCCACTATGGGTCTGTGACATCTTACTTGGAAGACCATATATGTATGACCATGATGCTACATATCAAGCTAAGCTACAACGGTGGAATGTCCATGTCAAAGATCATTTCTTCAACCTCCAAAAGTCACCTCCAAAGACCAACTCATTTTGTTCTTGGCCAACTAATGCCACAAACTCATTTCAGATGTAGAAGTTTGTGCTACGCATGGTACACAAAAGCTCTTGCCTAGTTGAGTGAGTAGTGGTAGTGCGCTAAGCTGCACAATCATCGTTGTAACTACAACTTGACAAATTACTGCAACAATATAAAAGACATCTTTGCAGAACCAAAAGGCCTTCCAACACATTGTTTGGCAAAACATCAAATTGATATGGTTCTTGGACCCCCTCTTCCAAACAGTTCATTGTACCATAGGCCCATTTGGTAGAATGATGAAGTCTGGCATCAGATCGTAAGAGCTTCTTGATCAGGGACAAATCAGGCCAAGCTCTTCTTGGCAACATGATAGTCCTCGTACTAAAGAAAGATGGTACATGGTGCTTGTGCATTGAGTATCATGCACACAACATGATAACAATAAAGAATTGTGGTGTCACTCAGATTTCACCTTGAAATCTGCGACTACCCTATCCGAAAATTTTTCGTACTTTTAAAATAATGGGTCGTTCGTTGTTTTTATTGCCTAAAAGTTCTTGTATTGCGTCAAGATAATCCCAAAGAGCCATATTAGCCCTTTTCGCCAAATACTCAGATGCCCAAAATTGTTTTATTCTGTCGTCGGGATTTGTCTGCGGGAAATTTGTATTTAATTATTTTGAACCCCGTATGAGGCTATTTGCACTCTGTTTTAACTCTATTATGAGCGAATATGTTATTATTCCTATGTGTTAGAAGGATTTTAACTTATTTTAAGTTTTGGGCTTTATTTGTAACTTTTGGCAATTTTTCGTGTTTTTGTGGTGTCCCGTTCTGTTTTCTATGAAATTTCTCTGGAGCAATTCCCTAGCTGGGTAAGCCCGATTTTTGGCCTGGAGCAGCTGGAAAACATACACGCACATTATGCCCAGAGGAAGTCGTCATCGGAGGTCTGGATCACTGGGAAAAAGCGAAGTCGTGCACAGAAAAGCCCCTGCGGGGATGGGCGCATTTTTGGAAAACAAAGGATTTAAGCTACGATGGGAAAAATATAAGCCGCAGGCAGGGTGAGAATTTTATACCTACCTGGCAGGGTACTTTTTCCCGTGTTATAAAAGTCACTTAAGCTGGAGTGGGAAAGTTAGAGACTGCAGGCAGGCGGGAATTTATTGCCTGCCTTGCAGGGTAAAAATTCCCATGGTGAAATAAAAGAAAAGTGACTTAAGTGAAATCACGAGATTTTATTGCCTGCCTTGCAGGGTAAATAATCCCATTGTAAAAGAAAAGTGACTTAAGTGAAATCACGGGATTTTATTGCCTGCCTTGCAGGGTAAAAAATCCCATTGTTAGAAATTCTTAAAAATAGAATTCTATTATGCAAAAAAGTGCGACCCACGTTGGGTGAATAATAATGCATTAAATAAATATTTGTTAATATTTATTCACCCAATTTTGGCACCTAGGCTTGTGGAAAAGTCAACAAAAGCAAAGGGGATTAAATCAATTGGAAATAGAATTCCAAAATTAAATAAATTTAATTTATTTAATGCAGCCCCTTTTGAGAAGGAATTAATACTTTTTAAAGTATTAAAAGATTATATTAAATTCTATTTTCAGTGGCTATGGTCAAAGCACACTGTGAAGCTTAAGTGAAGTGATGTGTGAAGGATTAAATTGGATTAATTTAATTTATTGGATGGCTGTCCTTAAACATGCTATTTTTAAAAGAGAAAAGCATGATTTTTAATTAATTAATTACCTTTAATTGTGTAGGGCAATTATTTAATTATAGAATTGTGAAGGTTATATAAGCATGGGCAGCCATATGGGTGAATAATTTAATTCACAGGTAAAGAATTGCAGCTAGGATGAAAAGTGCGCCCCCATTAGAGGAAGGATTTTGTTCAGACAAAGTGCTAACAAGGCTAAAAGCTTCCAGATTTGGCGCATGCTTTGAAGGAGGTTGATCTTTGTCTGCATAATTGTTTACACAGGTGTTACAGGAGCTCATGTGTTGTTGAAAGGATTCATGCTCTCTTTATGTGCAAATTAAACACCATTTTTTGGGGGCAGCAGACTTGAAAAGTGCAGATTTTTACAATTAAAATTCACTATTCATGCTCCGGTGGCCATTTTTATCTGAATAAATTGCAGGAATTCATTACAGGTGCTTTACAAAGGGAAAAAGAGATTTTATCAATGTTCAATACATTGCATATATCCTCCGAATATGAAGAATTGTCCAGATCTGCACCAGTATTGAAGAATTTCAGTCAAATAAGAAGAAAAAGACATATTCAGACAAAGATAGACAAAGCTATGGCAAAGAAAGATGAAAAAAGAAAGCACAATGGAGTCATGCATCACTTTTAAATTTGTAGATATTGGAAACACGGATCTAGGCTCGGAACCTCTTGCTAAATTGATAGACAGATCCAGAGTAGGAAAGACTTCACTCATGCGTGCAGTCATCGTCAGATTAAAAGCAGTGGAAATTATTCGAGCTGCAGCTTTTCCATCCATAGCCCAGTTGCCAGAATTTGTTATGCAGGTGCAGATCCATATCCAGATGCAGATGCAGATGCAAGTCCATATGCAGATCCAGATCCAAATCTTATAGTTGCAAAAGCTTCTGGCACAAAGGCTTCATCCTCTTGTTTCGAATGCAGCCCATGAAGAAGACAGTGCGGGGAAAATTCCTTCCAAGATCTTGTGCATGTGCTCTCATCTTCCAGTTGAAGCCTTCATTGAATTTTCATTCACCCTGAGTGCTTGCCAGAATTTTTAATTGCTCATATGCGATTAAAAATAAGGATGATGAGTTATCTACGGCCAACCTTGCATTGATGCATGTACAACAGAAGAACTGCAAAAGCTTCAAAGATAAAAGAGAAGACAATGCAAAGGCAAAATTCCAGCTTGCTTCCAATTCCAAATGCTTGCAATTCCAGCTTGTTTCCAGATCCAGCTGCTTCCAGATCCAGTTTGAATCACCTGCATGCAGACATGAAAAAGGATAAAGTCAGCTTTCCTCTTCCTTCTTCTTTCCTCTGACAAAGTCAGCTTTCCTCTTCCTTCTTCTTTCCTTCGACAAAGTAATTGAGTGATCAATTCAATTATACAACTTAAGTGATTGGTTTAAAAGCCATTACTTGAAGAAGTCAATTACTTGGAGATAGGTGGCAGGCGTACAAAATAGAAGGTTCTATTTTCAGTTGCAAATCATACATGTCATGCAAAGAGGAATTCCAGGAAGGAGATTGCCAGTTGTTTCTTTTTCGACTTTCACATGTGCCAGTTCAACTAAAGCTTCCAACTTGTAATTGCCCCTCTACATTCTATAAGTAGAGGAAGAACCTTCAGGTTAATTATAAATCAGAATTTGTGAGAAGCAATCTTGTGTTCTAGACTTTGTGCTGAACACCTGAGAGCCACTTGGAGCAAAGGAATACAAAGGAGCAGGTTTCCGAAGAACTTTGTGTCACGGTGTACTGTGTTTCTTGCTTTTAATCTTAGATCTCTTAATAGACTTTGTGTTATTTTAGATCTGGATCTAGAGCTGCCTTTGTTTTATAATTCTGTGTGTTCATATCTATTAAGTTTCTTCTATGTGCATGCAATTAGCTCTGCTATCTACTAATTGGGATGCACATCTTTCCCATTTCTTCTCTGTATTTCCTTTACTTCCTTCTATAACTTTCCTTTCTTAAACAGCTGCTTACTTGCTGTAGAACTTCTTAGTTATGGTTCATGAACTAAGTGGTTAAAGTAAAACCCCTGATAGATAATAACACATTTTTATTGACAAATCTGACACGGGAGCCTCACCGGTTAAATGAGGGAGATTTATCTCATGACTGCCTAGGTTTGATGCTATGCAGAAAATCTAGCCAACAAATTGATATTCACTCTCACACAATACTTAACCAATATTGACGTAGAGTTAGGTTGCCATCACATACTAGTCCATCTCGAAAACATATAGAAAACAACATTCAAGACAAAGAAAGGACTTTACGAGTGGTTGGTTATGCCTTTCGGCTTGACCAATAGGGTAAACAACATATTTAGGCCCTTCACTATCTCATTTGTCATCGTCTACTTGGATGCCATACTCATTTATGTAGCGCCCATCTAAAACAACCACTTGAGACCAAAGAACAACCTAGGTTTAGTTAGGGAAAGTTAAGGAATAATTCAATGTTATGTGGGGATGCGTCCCGACCATTTTCCTCATGTGCTGGGGACTTGGGGACGGGGACAGGACGTTTTCCTGCCATCCCTAATTTCGAGAAAAAAGGGGTTCGTCCCGGGGACGTCCCCCACAAACCAAGAACGCACCTGGGACGTCCCGGGTGCAAAGGGACTTTGGGGACTTCATTGGGGACGTCTCTGGGACATCACGACGTCCCCGAGACGTCCCGGGGTACCGGGGACGTCGTGAAGTCCTCGGGATGTCTCGGGGACTTCACGACGTCCCCGAGACATCCCGGGGACTTCACGACGTCTCCAATGAAATCTGCACTTTTTCAACATTAAAATATGTCGAATTTCAGTTTTATAATACTTTTTTTTAATATTTTTTTAAAATTTTAATACATTCTAGTAAAAAGCAACATGCAAAGTTTTCATAATTGCCATAAACTGCAGTTTATTTTTTTGGTTTGCTTGAAAGCAGAGTAACTGATTATCCGTCAATAATGACGAACTAAATGGAAAATGGTCAGAGAAAGATGAAGGCCTTTAGTAAGTACCATCCTTGTGAATGATGAAAATTCCCAATACATCTCACTGTTCTACTCAAGTAAGCACTGTCACTATATTGGAATAATATTCTAAGGTGACCATTTTCGACATGTCACTTGCACAGAAATTCGAACTTCATTAGGGAAAGACAAGCATACCACATTTATTCTGCCTTGCCAGTACCACTTTATGTTGTACGGCTCTCCATTTGTCTAAGCAATACTCTCAATAATTGCCATTCTTGTTTTCACTTTGAATTGCCATATGCAAACTGCAAACCATAACACCTATAAAACAAAGGTTACCTTTTGAATTAAAAATCCAAGCAGCCCGTGAAAGAAAGAAAAAATGGATACATACATACATACATACATACATACATACATACATACATATATATATATATATTTTCAAAACATATAGATCTACTTAAATGGGAAACCAAAAATAAGTAAAATGAAAAACTTCAAATAAAGACTCTTACCTCTTAAATCCCCGTCGAAATCTTTTGAAGCTGATGCAAATGAATAACTGGATTAATCATTATGGTTTCAATCTTCAAACTTTCAATTTTAAGTCTTAGTTTATTGAATTATTCATGTTATATTTGTAAAATTAATAAATTATATATATTTTTTATTAGCCGTCCCCTTGCTGTACCCCCGCCGTCCCCAAATTTTCAAAAAAAATTGCCGTCCCGGAAACCCTGTCCCTACGTCCCGTTGTCCCAAAGTTTTAGGTAACTATGGAATAATTTTTTTTTTAAGTGTTCCCAACAAAATTTCAGAGTCAATTATAACAGTTATCAAAACATCCTACAAAACACTAGGAGAGAGAGAGTCATCCTTAGCGCAGATAGATTATCTTCTTGCGGGGCGCGAAAAGAAATTTCCTCGGGCGCAGAAAGCGGGCGTGGGAAGAAACTCTTGTTCTCCCAGGGGCGCAAGACGGGCGCGGGAGAGACTCTTTTTCTCCTGGGCGCGCAAGACGGGCATGCAAAAAGCTTTTCCTCTTCTGGGCGTGCACGAAGCTTTTTCTCATCTGGGCGCGCAAGACGGGCGTGCAAGAAGCTCTTTCTCATCTTCGAACTTCGGAAGGCCATAACTTTTGATAAGGAACTTCGTTTTCGGCAAACGAGGACTTTTCAGAAAGCTCTCGACGTCCTCTTTGCACAACAACCTTAAGAATTTAATTTGGATAAAGGTTTAAGGGTCAATTTTGAGAAAACGCTCTGCTGGCTTATAAAATGAAAACTGGTAAACATTTGACTTGTAAATTTTGTTCAATTCGACCTCCTTCCTTTCTCAACATGCCAGACAAACATGAAGGGTTGCTCTTAGAGGAATTTACGATGGATTGCAAGGTATATTTTATTTGATTGAAGATCATTTCGAAAATTACTCAATTTGACAGAAAAACGACTGTGAGAAGTTTTGCGCCCAATATCGAAAGGTTCTATAAAAATTTCTTAAGTGTTTAAATTTGTTTGGGCTCGTTTTAACCATATTAAGTTCAATTTAATGATTTATTTTATTGTTCAATGCTGCAGGGGTCATTCTATACATTTTGAATAAAAACATATTTGCTAGTTTGAAAAAACATTTAACAGTGATCCAATTCGAATAGATTGTTTACATTTACCTTCTTCAACTATGAATTCATTCCAAAACACTCAAACCTATTAAGTTGATTCAAACAAGGTATTCAAATGCCAATTTACAACATCAAATATTTCCAAACATTCGTTTCTGCAGAACAGAGCATTATACATTTCTTCATACGTATTTCTAGACTTGCAAATGGAGATCTCGTAATGCATTTCAACAATCAGATTTCAAATACAACAATGCCATTTGAGGAGTATAATACAATCTTCTACTAATTCAGAAATGATATCCTTACAACTTTTTCTTCCATTTCATTCCCAAAAGACAAAATATAAATCTTTCTTTTCTTTCATTCAAAACAGAAAACAGAGTGCATCTCTTTCACATTTTCGAATCACAAATTTCATAGCCATTACAAAACATCATTTCCATCAAAAATAATATACAAGGTCATCCACTTCAAGTGGGAAAAGGTTACAATAAAGAATAATCTCAACAAGGACTGTCAACTCTGTCTTTTCCTTTGCTCCAGAACAACAACACGCAGATCCTCCATTTATTTCAATTTGATCTCAACAAAGGCAGGGGAAAGGCAACACTCTCCACCCAACCAAGACATCCAATGAAAGGAGAAGCCATCCTTCTTCATTGGTCCCCAAGCCCCAACCACTATGCAATAGAAAATGTGTTTCAACTCATGGCAACAACAAACTTCCACAACACAAACGCAAAATTCTCATTCAAAACACAACCCAAAACAAAACTGCAGTTTACAACCACAAAAACAAAATAACAATACTCATGTTTCATCATGCAAGCCAAAGGAGCAAGAAACTATGGGTGATGCTACTTATGCCTCCCAAAGGGGAAATGGGTATCACCACCTGAGAACAAACCGCCAAAATATAACATTTCAAAACCTTGACATGCCCTTATGCCTCCCCCAAGTACCCCTTATTCCTCACATTTCCTTATGCCTCCCCAACCTCTTATGGCACCCCAAAACGAGTAAAGAAATGCAAGTTATTTCTTTGTAAGGCTGAACCCAAATCCCAACTCCCTCCACACTCATACCTCCCCAAAACACTTATGCCTCCCACAAAATAAACCCCATAACTTTCTCCTACACCATTCCTAGGCCATCTACCCAACCAACCAACAAACATACTAAAACATTCAACCATTTACATATGCATACAATGAAATGAGAGCATTTTAAAGTGCCAAGTTCTTACCTCTCCATGATGGAGTTTGTTCCAAAGTTCCAAACAACAAGCTCTTTCAATGCAAGCAATCCCAAAAATCAGCGAAGCACAAGTATTCAACAATCTTCAAAATTTTCCAAAGCAAGAGCTCTCCAAACCAAAAGTAGTCGCCCAAAATGGAGTATGCAAAAGTGAAGAACCCAAAAACAAGCTAAAGAATTCCAATTTATAGAAAAGGGAAGGGAAGAGGATGAGGTGGATCCATATAGGATGCCACATCACACATCCTCATCCCCAACACCAAAAGTCAACTTCATTCTCCAAAGCATATTAAATAGGTGGGTGAAAATATGACAGTTTTACTTACACACTCAAATCAAACCCACACCTCAAAGGACTGAAATTTAAAACATGTAGGAAAAGTGCAATACAAAACATTCAACATGATTTACAAAAATGCATAAAGAAGGGCTAAATTTAACTCTCCAACTATAGGTAAGGTTGGTATCTAAATTTAAGAGGCATGGGACAAATTTTACTTGTCCCACAAGTCTCCAAAATCAGCCTCCAAGTACAATTTCAAAGAAGATGAAGTGTTGCATACTCCAAAATCAACTTACATGTTTCTTACACATCACTTACACATTTCTTACAACACTTAAATTCAAGACCAACAACTCTATTAATTACTTTCTTGCGGCATTTTAATTAATTAACTTAACAACATGATTACTCACAATATTAACACACCATTTAATAAATAATGAAAGGGGTCAATGCACCACAAAATAAGCACATGCAAACATTAACAAAGGGACAAGATAAAAGAAAAGTACATAAAATCCCTTGGTCACATTTAAAGGTGATCCCCCCATGGGAATTCCTAACACAAACAAACACATACAAACAAATACAATTGCCATGGTGACCTTGTTGAATTCATCTAGAATTCCAAAGTGGTTGGTCTCCAATCCCCCGATGTTTGTTCTGATATTTTAAACTTGCAAAATAAAAATACCTCCTTCGGCCTCGTGGCCATATCAGAACATCCGAATGAATATAAATATAATTTCAAGATCATCAATATATATGTGAATCACAACAATCATCAAGACAATCAACAATATCACTTACAATTTCATCCACAACTATATCATTATCAATTTTAATTCAATTCTCATTTTCTAGGTCTACTCAAAATATGCACATATCACAAGTCCGAACAACATCTATAATATAACTATGTCCAACAGTATATCAACAACAATATACAAAATGTCTCTAATAACCACCATGTATCAGATATGAACCAAAATCAACAATAATCCATGATCTAACAGCTAACATCATACTAAATCAAAACTATAACAATGTCCATAATATAGTCAACAGTGTCATGATCAGTATCAAAAGGTGTCAAAGGGAAGTGGGCACTACAATTTACAACAGGGCTTTGAAGGAGCATCTCTCATGTCGTAGACACAATGCGCCAGCGTAAGTTGCAAGCCAACTTATCCAAGTTTACAGTCAGTGCCACATAGATTCATTATTTGGGCTACATGATCAATTGCGCATACAACCATCTAGATCCATGAAAGTTCAAAGTAATCCAATAATGGCCAAGTCACATTGTCTTGTCGAGTTGAGGACTTTTCTTGGACTGGCTAATTTCTATTGCAGGTTTTTCCTTGATTTCTTACACATCATGGCCCATAACCCAAATCATGCATGAAAAAAAAACGTTCCACTGGACATTTGCACAACAACGTGCCTTCGAAGAGCTCAAGCAACATCTCTGCACAACACCTGTTTTGGAAATGCTTCACATTATCCAACACTTTGAGATCTATACCAATGTATTTGACTATACACTCGGTGTAGTACTCAAACAACATGGACATCCCGTCGCATATCAAATACTTTCATCGACACAGTTCAATACTACTCCACTCATAGAAAAGAGTTGTACGTCGTTCAATCATTTAAGCAATGGCACCGATACATCTTCAGTAAAGAGATAATCATCTATTCTAATCATAAGTCACTTTAGTTTCTACATACACATACAAGTTGGAGAATGGGTGCCACACAAAATGGATGACTTGCAACAGTTTCAGGTAAGCGTGCACAAGAAGGGTTAAGACAATAAGGCAAAAAATTGCTTCAGCCGCCGTCCAGTGCAAGTGCTCATCAGAGTGCTTAAGACACATGATTATAAATTCTCTGACTGGGTATCTCTCTACTTAGTAGAACATGCCTTTGCTGAAGTCTATACAACTCTTTTGCAGGGTAAACAAGTTCACAAATTCCATGTGCGACAAGATTATTAACAAGCTTGGACATCTTTGCGTCCTTGATGGCACACCTTGCCAAAGAATTATCTGGGATGTGCGCTACGTCAGGATAACATGACAATTCGGCGTCACCAAGACACTGACAATGCTACAACACCACTTCTACCACCCTCACATGCAACCAAATATTGAGCACCACATCAAGTCTTGCATTCCTTGTTGTCAGCCCCATGAACATGAGTATATGCCTTTACAAACCTTTTTTGGTTCCATCTAGATCTTGGGAATCTATCAGCATGGATTTCATGACCGGACTGCCTATGATAAAGCATTAGAATGACTCTGTGTTTGTTGTAGTGGATAGGTTTCCAAAAATAGCCATCATGGTTGCTTGCAAAAAGAGAATCATTGAATAGGAAATCATGCGTTCATTCTTCTGCCATGTTTGGGTCCACTTTGGATTACCAACATCCATTGTGTTTGATTGTGACCTACAATTTGTCAGTCATTTCTAGCATGCCTTATGGGAAATGATGGATAGGAAATTGGAATGGTCTACAATGTTTCATTCTTAGAGATAGGTTGACAAACAAAAGTTGTCAACTGCACACTTGTTCATTTGCTGCGCATGTACAACAGTGCACACACCCGCACACCTGGAATGATAATTTGCTCAACATCTAACATGGCTACAACAGAGATCTGCTCTGTTATACTGGGCATAATCGATTCCAGACAAACTAGTGGCACCCTTTGTCATGAACTATCGGGTGCACAACTTTTCATAGGTGGAGTAGCTTTGAAAAAGAGTTGTACGCAATTGTTCAAGCAGTTAAGCCATCAATTTGATGCAGTTTATCCCTTCCAATCAATGGAAGTGATGGCTTTATCAGAGCATTATATTTTCTGCTGTTTATTCATAAGAACTACCTCAAACCAATCTCTCCAAATTGCTTTTTAGGCTTTGTTCTCTTACTATTGTTTTCATCTGAATTTCGAAGCAGTAACATTGGTGAGATTGATTCGTTTTATTGCAGGAAGAAGTAACAAGTTCAAGTGGTCAAATTGATCCTCCTGGGCTACATATGATTTATCTGCCTTATTCAGATGATATTCGACGTAATGAAAAGGCATGCATTGATATTGTTGCCTGTTTAGAAATTTCAATACAAACTAAACGGTTATAGAAGTGTTGAATTTGTGATTTCTTATAAATATTATGTCTTGTTTTTTTGTTCATTCTCTTATACCATTTATTCACCTGGATTGCTTTTCTTATTCAAACATGCAGCTTCATATGTCTACAGATGGTCCCATATCTCGAGCATCTAAGGAGCAAATAGACAAAGCTGCTGCTATGATTAAAAAATTGGAACTGAAGGAGTTCTCTGTTTACCAAATATCAAACCCTGGTATGCTGAAGTAAATATTGATATTTTTTCTTGTTATTTCCCTTGTTGCCATAAGACTTCTGGGAAAAAGCTAAATTAAATATTCTTTTAGAACTCTTAAAGTGTTAATTAGAGCACGTTATCTCACACTAGGAGACAATTAGACATGGAATATTCAAGTGTAGTTTTCTGTTCCTTTTATTTTATTCTTCCAGGTGCCACATTATTATTATGCCACTGCAATTCAGAAAATTTGTCTGTTATGGCTTGGGTGCTCTAGATGTTTTGAGGAATACTAATTGGGACAAAGTTCGGCTAGAAACTACTAACACCACTAGGTAGAATGGTTTGCATGAGGGTGTAAAGATAGACAAACTACATTTCTTTCTTGCAATAAGCAATGAGCAGATAACGCTTGAAGTTTATTAGTACCATATTTTCAATGTTAAAATAAAAATATTTTTCAGCTTGGGAGATTGGGACATGTGGGGATAGGGATTGAACTATTGTCCTCTTATAGATTCCCTTTGTTAAAATCTCAATGTATATGATCAAAGTGTAAAATGATTGGTTTTTAACCACATTTGCATCAATTATAAGGGTCCTTAGGTAATTAACAACATTGTAGAAATAAGTGTACCCTATTTTGTGTAACGAGTTGTAATATCCCCTTCCCATCGAAGACCTTTGCTTATTTTGTCAACCCGACGGCCAAAGGAAACATATAAGGTTGACTTATATATAACACTTATAATAATTTATGACTTTATAATTATCAAATCTAGGATGGAAAAGGCCCAAATATAAATTGTTATCCATCTTAGGTGAAATGGCGACTTTCCTTAGAAGGGGGAATGGGAACATAGAAAGGATAAACGCCCATTTCACTATGTATTCCCTCTAGGAAAAATGCGACCAACTTTGGGAAGGAAAAATAATTATTAAATGTCTTTTGTATTTTGCCCAAGTGTAATGGCGACTTGTTCTAGGAAGGGAAATGGAGGGTAGAAATTGCATAGAGAAAATCATTGCTCCTGATTGGATGGAAAAAATGTCACTTTGGGTCTCTTCTTCCTTTATAAGGAGAAGTCGACTTGAGGAGAAGACATTCTATTCTATGACAATTTATGATTTGTGTCTTAAGCTTGTAGCTTTTGCATAAAAAATTCTAAGGACGAAAACCCTTAGTATTTTCCCTATTGTGGACGAAAACCCCAAGAGTAAGTGAGGAATTTCTATTCATGAACTTCTATTGAGCTTACACAAATTTTTAATCATTCCAGCAATTGTATGAAACAATGTTTTAAAAATCGGAATCGGACTCGGAACTGGTCGAGGGTTGGACTGGACCGGTTCAAACTCTATGAACCGGTTTACTAAAAAACACATAAAAATTACATTTTTAAAGTAAACAATATATTTGAAAGATTAGAAACCATGATTCCAACAATTACACACAGAATATGCAAAGTTTTCTCATGTATATACTATATAATATGTAAGAAAGGTGTTTTAAGAAGAAATTTTGAATAAAAAATTGAATTTTTTATACTCAGTGTTGTATGCATGCATCTTTACATGACTCGGCTGGTTCAAGATGAAACCGGACCGGTTCGACCGGTTTGATACTAAACCGGCCGGTTCCTTACAAAACTGGCCGGTTTAGTACCAAACCGGTTGAACGGTCCGGTTTTTTAATCGGTTCATGTCTAAATATGTTGAACCGGACGGTTCCGGTTCTGGTTTGGCCGGTTTTAAAAGACTGGTACGAAGAAATTTTTGGTAGATTTCTATAGCAAGGATTTATAGAAATATTGTTGCAGTGTTTATGCTATTTGTCTCTAGTGGAGCGACCCATTTTATAGCGGATTTGTGTTGAATGCATGACATTTCCAGGTCTGATTTGTCATGCCATTTGTTGATATGATTTTTGTGACTCAAGATAAGTTGTTTTCAGAAATTTTGGAGGGTTTTAAGAGGTATTTTCAGTCAAATTTGTATGCAGATTTCTGAACTGTTTTGCAGTCATTATTTGTCTCTAAAAATAAGATTTAATGCCTATTTGGTCTGCTTAAAATATAGTGATCAGTTTATGATAGGAATAAAATTATTTGATTGCTATTTGTGAGGGTTTTTTTACTCAAATCCTAGTTGCCATTCTAGAAATATATTGCAGCAGTCCAAGCTGAGTTTGCATGGTCTATTTTATCATTTTTGGGTCTGAATTGGTTCACAAAAATCTGCATTTTAATTTGGGAGAGTGAAGATTATCAACTGATACTTGTTGGTATGAGTTGATGCCAAAACCATAGTTGCTTTTTCCAGATTTAATTCAGATCTACATAATACATATTTGGTATCTTGTCTATAAGTTGCATTTTAAGGTTGGGATTTGCCTAAAATCTCATTGGGGACAAAACTATGTCCATTGGGGACATTACACCAGTTTGGTCAGGTCTGTTGGTTAATGGAGGAAACTTAAGTCAGTTGGAGAGGCTAGATTGAGTGGAGCTTAACCCAGTCTACTTCACTGTTGGAGAATATGCTCATAGATAGAGCTAAGTGTGCTTGGAAAAAGATTGTCAGTAAATATATTGTTGATGTGGTGGAAGTCAAGAGGGCAGTTCTATCTGTTACATGGTTAGACCATTGTGTGAGGCCATGGTCACATGATTTTCCAAAGATACCAAAGAGGCTATGGATTGGCTAGGAAGTGTGTGATCACATTTGGCAAAGATTCAGTGGAACTCACAAAGACAACAAAACCTGGCTCTACTCCGCAAAGACAGCATTACTAATAATAAAGCAAAATATTCATGGCGAGTGTTTGCTAAATGTTTCCTATCATGTTGAGTTGAATTAGTCTCTGCTTAACAAAGCCATTGCTAGATCTGAGTGGTGACTCAGCTGAAAATGTTTATAGTTATTTTGCTTTATTGCTTTCTTTTAGTATACTGCTTTTCTTTCTTCCCTGATATTTGAATTTGTCTGTTTCTTGATCTGTCTCTTTTGCTCCTGCTTGCATACATAAATTATGAAAGCCATTACAGGAATGCATATTTGGACTGATACTATAAAGCATCTGATCAGAATCCAATTGCTTCTCTGCTGTGACTTGTGATTCTTTTTCCTAGTTGTCTTATGTTTATTGGATTCTAATATGCCCGCCATATTTGCAGCTTTGCAGAGACATTATGCCATATTGCAGGTTTTGGCCCTTGATGAGAATGGTGAACTTCCAGAAGTAAAAGATGAGACCATGCCAGATGAAGAGAGCATGCAAAGGTATTATCTTGTTTAAATAAGGATGACATTTGAGCTTTCATTTGAAGTAGTCCTGGCTCTTAAATAGAAACTATTTGACATCACAAGCAATTACGCTCAAATTCCTAATTAACCAGCATTAGTCCATAAATTTGCAGACCAGGGATTACAAAGGCTGTACAGGAATTCAAAGAGGTTGTATATGGAACAGATTATGACTTTGAGGAAGCTAAGGCAGAAAAGGCTAAAGCTAAAGTGAGTGAAGCTTCTCTAAAGAGAAAAGCAGCATCTGAAGTGGCGACAAAGGAAGCAGGGAACTATGACTGGAGTGAACTTGCAGATACCGGAAAGGTCATAAGCTTTTGAAGGAATTTTGCTTTTCCTTTCTTTGTGGCATTTTGTCAAAAAAAGAAAAGAAAAGAAAATCGTGGAGAGTCTGATATTGACCTTTCATGTTTATTTGCAGCTAAAGGATCTGACTGTGGTTGAATTAAAGTACTATCTGACTGCTCACAACTTGCCGCTTACTGGAAAAAAAGAAGTCTTGATGAACAAAATACTAACACATTTGAGAAAGTGAAGACTTATAATCTCATTGTCAAGGTTTGTGAATGGTGATAAAAGCAGATTGTACCTCATTTTTGCTCAACAATAAACTCGGTTAGGGAAATCTCGTGTGTCCCAAAATACTTGGAGGATATACTTAGTCCCAAATCTTGACACTGTTTTTTTTAATTACTAGGATGTTTCACATTTTGGGATCCCTATGTCCAAGATCATCCTGAATGATTTTGAGCGGGGACTGTACAGTATAAAGTATACTGTGGACATCACTGTACTTGTTTTGCAGATGCACACGTAATTTTGTAAGAAAGCTTTGGGATGTGCCTTTTGCCACTATATGATCATGCCCATCAGCATGAGATGTATTGTTTTTGTTTACATTAGTTGGTATTTGTTTTCTCCTATTTTCTTCAAGCAGTGATAAAACATTGATGAATTATGTATGAGTTTCGAATTTGTTACACTGCTTCTGTTTTTCTATATCCGCTAACAATGAATGTTAATAGAAGTGCTTATTAATTCCTGTCAATGGCAAGAGCCATAGCTTTTGAAGTAGTTATCCTCTGCTTCTACTGGTATCTTTTGTACGACTTTTACTCGGATATTAACTTTTCCTTTCATCTTTGTTATAAAAGTATTCAATGTATGTGTGATC
Source organism: Taxus chinensis (assembly GCA_019776745.2). Taxonomy (NCBI): domain Eukaryota; kingdom Viridiplantae; phylum Streptophyta; class Pinopsida; order Cupressales; family Taxaceae; genus Taxus; species Taxus chinensis. The sequence continues at coordinate 77,828,930 of CM034152.1, forward strand.
CTTATTTTATTGTGATATGAATGTGATAAAAAAACAGATACCCTGCTGTTGGGAAATTAGTATTTGTTAGTGCTCACATTTTGGTGATGATTATTAATATGAGTAAATGTCGCGAGTTATAATATAAAACTTGCGTGATTATAGAAGATAAGTAAGAATTGGTGGTTGAAACCACTTACATAAATAGTTATTAGGGATTATTAGTTTGTTGAGTTGTTTAAACAACTCATATAATTTTGGCAGAGTGTTTTTAGCTCTCTTATTTTATAAGAAACATATTTTCTATACATTTGTAAATGTATTCCTCATGAAATTTAATAGAGTATAATTACTTTGTTTCTGGTGTCTAAACTTTAACCAAGTTTACATTTAATATCAAAGCGATTTCTACAGGTGCTACATGTGATGAATGTTTAATTATTTGAGCAGGGGTATTTGTACTCTTCATTTGCCCCTCTAATGAAGAATAAACATCAGATTTTGTATGCACTTGCACAAATTTTAATACAAATATGTGTTTTGTTTTAAGATTCTCAGTGTTTTTTTTGCCTCTCATAGTGCAGACTGACAGAAGTAAGGAATTCACAACTGTAGTGTTGTACAATCATTGCATGCATCAAGTTTTGTAGGCAATCTGCATTGGACTCTTCTTCGTGTTTATACCGCGAACCTATTTTTTTAGCATTGCATCGAGATCTACTCAGTTGTCATTTGGATTTAGCATTTTTCCTTAGCATCTCATCTATTCTATATTGTATTGTCTACAGTTTTGCATTGGATCCAATTGAATTTGCGCACCCAGCATCGATGCCATCTCTGACAGTTTGTGGATAAAGCACCATCTACTACCGCGTGCATCCAACAACTTTAACCTATTATAAACATGTTGTTTATGACTTGCTTGCATCATAGATCCAGAGTCGTCTATCTTCATACATACCTCCCATAAGAATTGGGGAATTCAATTTATAGGTGTCTTTAGAGTTGGAGAATTTTGCGAGGAAGAGTAAAAGTTCTATGCGGTGAATGTGACTTGGACAAGTTGTCATGCTCCCCATCCTCATATGTGATAAAAATACAGAAGTTGAAGATAAAATTGTGAGAGCTATTTTACTTGAAATAAAGGATTGTGGCCAAGGGTGCATAAAGGAAGGGGTGCAACGGAGGATGGGGGACAATCAACGTCCTTTCGTCAGTCAATGACGGGGCCACATAATAGTATTAGTGGCATTTTGTTACAGTTGTGTGTTTGCCTTGTACCGTGATGTGCTTCATTTTCAGAGTTCTTATTTTGTGTGGTAATGAACGAACAAAAGAAATATTCTTGTTCGGATTTGTAATAAATGAATTTCATTTTGTGATGGAAAAACGTAGTGGAGAACAAAAGCATTAGTGTAATGTAGATAATGGATCTTGAAAAGGTTCGTGGTAATCTATAAAACCATATGAGATGAACAATTGACGAGTTCTTGTTCATGTCCAAGTTTGTGGTAACCATGTGGAAAACCATGGAAGGATGATGAGAGATGCTTTTGATTTGGATCAAGATCATGGGCCACAAAAATTGGGCATAAGTGAAATTTTTTCTACCATGTTTGCACTAAAAAGGAAATGTTAGGAAATTGATATTTGTTAGTGGTCACATATTGGTGATGATTATTAATATGATTAAAATAATGCAAGTGAGTTTTAATATAAACATTCACGTGATAATAGAAAATTAGGTAAGTTAAAATTGGTGATTGAAACCACTTACGTGAATAGTTATTAAGGATTATTAGCTTGTTGAGTTGTTTAAACAACTCATAATTTTGGCAGTGTTTTTAGCTCTCCTATTTTATAGGAAACATAGTCATATATATTTATAAATGTATCTCGTATGTAAAGCAATAGAAGATAATTACTTTGTTTCTGGTGTTACAAACTTTGACCAAATTCACACTTGTAGTATTATATTGTTTGTCCTAAAATAAATTTCACATATATTGCTTGACATATGCTATCCAGTTATCACTAATATGTAATTAATAAACATAAATTATTTATTTTGTAGTTAAAGAGTTTTGTTCTTGGAAGCTGAAATGTAATGATAACAAAGATGATGCAGATGCAGTACTAGTAAGATGTACATTGACTACTTTGTTGATGTAGTTGTCTTTGTTCACAATTTTATATAGGTTGTGTTGTATGGAAAATGGTGACTTTGTCTTCATTGTAAAAATTGCTTGGAAGACAAAATAATAGTGCCCCTTTTGTCTATGGTGGGCTGCCCCATGTTGTAATTTTCCCACCTTTTTAATATTATCTTTTTGACTTTATTCTAAATGTGTAGATTACTTGTGTTAGTGGTTACTTGTATGCATATTAGTTAAACTCTAGAGCACACTGGAATAATTTAAAATGCATGACTTGGTAGAAAAAATGGGAATATTCTTTTAGGTGTTTCTTTCACAACAAAGGAGGACAAACATATCATCATCATCAATTCATCATTTCTTATTTGCTTGTAGCCTTTTATTGTCATATATTTTAAGTTAGGCTCTACATCTTGCTTTAATTACATCACGTATATAATCCTTTTGGTTTATTGGTAGTTTTATCAATGGGTTATATTTTATATGGCAAATAATTCGTATATCATGTTATAACAACCTTGCAACGACTTTATGGTGCACATCAAATCAAATTATGGGTTCTTAAATGCAACCTTAGGTTTAGCTCTTGTAATGGTGTCCACATTTGTTGTGAGTCTTGTAATCCCTCAAATCCCATAGTTTGATAGGAAAAACTATGAATATTGCTATATTATAAGATTGCTTCGTGTTATCAAGATATATGAGAGCTTGTAGAAAATGGGTTTCTATAGCTAGCAAATGCAACATTATATGATGCTCTTAGGCAAAGAAGGATTTTCTTAGAGAGCAAGAGAGCAAAAAGAAGGATTGAAAGGCCATCTTCTACGTTTTCCAAGCAGTTCATCAAAGTATCTTTCCAAGGGTCACAATAACAACCAGGTCCAAACAAATTTGGGACATTCTACAAACTATTAAGGTTTGGACAAGTTCGAAACTATTGAATGTCAAATGTTAAGGGGAGATTTTGAGACTATGGATGAAAGAGTTTGAATCAGTTGATTCACTTTTCATGCAAGTTAGAGGATTAGTTAATCCGACCAGGTCTCATGGTGATACTCCAGGATAGAAGAATAGTTGAAATAAATATGAAGAGACTTTCTTCTAAGTTTGAATCTATTGTTGTAGCTAGAGAAGAAACTAAGAGTTTAGCTCGGTTCATAGTGGATGAGCTTCAAGCCTATGATTTTTCATGAGCAAAGACTTAGGTGCTCATCCAAATCTTCATTAGAGCATGCTTTTAAATGTCAAATGTCATTTAGTTGTGGTAGTGATAGAGGCATATCAAATTCAATAGGCAGAGAAAGAATTTCAAGAGGTGGAAGAAGTAGTTTTGCAAATTTAAGTGAAAGCAACAACATTCAAAATTTTAGTCAAAACCATTTGCATGGCCAAATGTAAGACAAAACTCAAGTTCATTATCATTACTGTAAAACATATGGCCATCATCCCAATGTATGTAAAAAAAGATGACATGATTTCAATAAGTTGAATCCAAATTTTACCAGAGAACCAAAATCAAGGTCTAGTGTTTCTAGTTTGCAATGTTGCACAAGAGAGTCAAAATGTTGTGTGATTTTTTAGATTCAAGGTATAACAACCATATGATTGACAATATTGAAATGTTTTCAAGTCTAAACATGTCAGTTAAGTTTGATGTTACACTAGGTAATGCCAATAGTGTTTGTAATGGGCAAATGGAGTGTTAGTATTCTAACTAAACAAGGGAGAAGAAAACTATGTCATATGTTTACTATGTTTTAGGGCTGAAACACAACTTGAGTGTTTGGTAGTTAGTTCAAAAGGGGTACACTATTTTCTTCACAAATAATAAGTGTTATTTTGGATCAATGTCCAAACAATAGACTGATTGCCAAGACCTTCAAATGACAAATAACTCCATTTTTCCATTAAGCATCAAGTTAGATTTGAGACTTGCTTCATTTGAAGCACTCATTGTAGCAACTACTCCAAATCCTCATTGTTATAGTCATTGACCCACACCAAGTACTCATTTCAGTGAGTCATTTTGACCACCAAAAGTTCACATTGCTTGACCTTACAACCTAAAATGACCAAATTCTCACTGCACCAAGGTTCTACCCTTGCTCAAAACCATTGTCAAAACCATGCTCCACCTGCCCATGTGCTAGCCCCAATGAGACCTTTGGTTGTTGTAAGCAATGTTCAAGATTTTTGTCAAAGTCCACGCTGAGCTCTCGCTTTGGCAACACCTCCTTACTCCATGGATTTTAACTAAATTCCATTTTAACATTCGAAGTATATGAGGAGACTTATGACCATAGTCTAAGACTTGGAATGTCCTTAAGTGTTGGAAAAAGGCGGTGAATATACTTTCAATGTTTTCTAGATTTTTTGTAAGGAGCATAAAATCCACAAGCAAATCACTATTGATGACTTCACTAGGAAGACATGGGTGTATTTTCTAAAGCATAAGTTTGAAGCCTTCAATATTTTTTGCTAGTTCAAAGCCATATTCTCAAAGTAGAGTGGGCACTAAATCAAGGTTATAAGAAGAGACAAAGGCGGTGAATATACTTTCAATGATTTGATGATTTTTTGTAAGGAGCATAAAATCTACAAACAATTCACTACTAGGTATACACCTCAACAAAATAGTGTGGCAGAACGAAAGAACAACCATCATGGATATGGTCACGATTATCTTAAAGGCCAAACCTTTACCAAATGACTATTAGGCAGAGGTTATAACAATTGCAGTCTATATTATGAACATGTGTCTAGCTAAAAGTGCCAAGAATGTGATTTGACAAGAAGCATGGAGTGGAAGAAAAAACAATGTTCCTCACATGAGAGTGTTCAAATGTTTACATATGCATGTCCCAAATGAATTGGGGAGAAAACTTGATGATAAAGGAGAAAAATGTATCTTTGTTGGATATAGTGAGGATACAAAACATAGAAACTCTATACTTTATTAACCGAGAAGGTAATTATCAACATAGATGCGCTATTTGTAGAAAAAGAAGTATGAGATGGAAGTCTGGAGAAAACAATGAGTATAGATGCAAACTAACTACATGAAGATGGTGAAGAAATGACTCCAATAGGTATTCCTTCTTAGGTTCCTCTTTACACACTCAGTCAAGTTCAACAAGGTGGTAAGCAAGTGACAACTTAATCAAATGTTAGGAGATCCTCATGCATTCAATCAAATGCTACCAAGTCAACAACAAAATCCACAAACAATAGAAACAACATTCAACTAGCAATCAAGGTGCATGACCATCAAGTTCAACAATCCTAATAAGGTACACAACAACAAAATCTAGGGGAAATATATGATAAGAATGATGGTGAACACAATGTAGATTTGTGTTTTATGCTTTGTTTTCATAAACAACTAATCCTATTTACTTTAGAGTTAAATGCAATAGAGAAAAACCATGCATGTGATCTAGTTGACCTTCTTTAAGGAAAGGACGTGATTGGAGTCAAGTGGGTCTACAAGACCGAGGCGAATGCAAATGGATAAGTGCAAAAGCATAAGGCAAGGCTAGTAGCAAAGGGTTTCTCATAACAACATGGAGTAGATTACAATAAAATTTTTACTCCAACAACCTATTTAGATATAGTTAGAACACTACTGATAATTGCAGCGTAGAACAAGTGGTTTGTTTAGCAAATGGATGGAAAATCAACATTTGTGAATGGATATCTTGATGAAGAAATATATGTGCAACAACCACTAGGCTATAAGATCATTAGCCATGAAGAGAGTCTACAAATTTAGATAAGTGCTTTATGAACTCAAACAAGCTCCTAGAGCCTAGTATAGTAGGATTGATTATTATCTTCTCCAAAATGGCTTCAATTGGTGCAAGGAGCCTACATTATACATAAAGATGAATGAATAAGGTCAAATATGAATTGTATGTTTTTATGTAGATGGTTTGATTTTTGAAGGTGATTTATGTTTTTATGTATGTTTGTATGTTTTTATGTAGGTGTCAATTTTATATAATTAGGTGTAAAGCCAAATGGTCTCATCCTCCATGAGGATCTATATATAGGAGTAGTTTTAGTCATTGTTTATGTGGAAAGAAGTGTAGATAAGCTTTGTTGAAATTTATAAGTAAAGAGCTCAAGCTCTCATTTTGAATATCAATATGGGGAAGTTATTTTTTTCGTCTTGATTTTCTTCAATTTTTTTTGCCATTTCCATCATCTTTGAAGATTATTGGAATAATTGATATCAATTTTCGTAATACTTATACTCGGATCTAATGATAACATGTCTTGAATTTTCAGTTTGGGCATATGTAACGAATTTTTAGATATTAGCACCACTCCATGGAGAAAATCAAAGGGCTAAGCTTGCCTCCAAGGCTTCTTGGACCAAAGTAGAACTAGAATTTGAGACTTTTCTAGTGGGTTCAAGATTGTGTGAGGGACTATATGATGCACATTTAGAGGAATGGAGCTTTGTAGAGTTGGAGGTGAGTTAATATCCATAGGCCAAAAAGACGAGATGCATAAGAGTATAACAAAGGTGATGGTTCAAATATGTATCTTTGTGGACTTTCAAAGTTAAGAGGGAAGTTTTGATGTGGGTGAGCTGAGAGTTTAGCAAACTCCTAATCCACAAGTGAGATGGAGTAATATCGTGGAGAGAAGTATCACGAGTCACTACTCACATAGAGATGTCAGAAGGCTAGTGCGCTCGACTCAGAACATAGAGATGTCAACGACGACTCAGAGTTAGAGGACAAAACTAGAAGACTAATGGAAGTGTCTCAAGAGATGAAGCACCCGAGTTACAACATAGAGGTGTTCCCAACAAGATTATTGTGTGCATATATTTGCAATTAATGCAATACGATCTATATATAAGAATATACCATAATACTTATAAAGGGTGAACAAACATTTTATTTGTGGCATAATAAAAGCGTATAGATGATAATACTTATCAAGTGTCATGGAGCTGGTCAAAAAGCATTATGATGATTTGATGGAATCATAATTTGAAAGCATGTACTTCCCGCTGAAGGCGAGCACGAATGCAGTCTCTCTACTAAGAGGTTATGATGGTCACGAAGGTCTTGAATTGCAACAAAGCAATCCCGAGGTGATGAGAAATGTGGGTCATGAATGCAAAATGATGGCAAGCAACTTCTTGTCAGATGAGTTCAATTTTTCTAATCATAATCTCAAGGTTCAACATGAAGTTCTATTCAATGAGTATGTTTGTGAATACAAAAATTTCTCCTTCCCAATGGGAGAGGATGGCTCCCTCAAAAAAGAATGCACGAATGACAAGATGCTTGGGCCTCTTCAATTTGAATATACTCAAGATGAGGATGAATTCATCATAGAAATGGATTCCTTAGTTCATGACATTCATGATTGGGAAAATGATGATTTTTATGTTTCAACCCCAACCTTGTGCTTGTTCCACATTCATGAAGACATATACCTTCTCAACAAAGAACACATAAATGGAATGATGCTTGATTATAAGGACAATTTCATCCAAAACGAGGACCCTAACAATAAGGGATATATGAACAAGAACAATGTCGAATATTTTAAGGTCAAATCCATTCAAGGAAAGGGTGTTTTTGTGATGAAGATGGATCTCGAGACTCAAAATGGCCAAGATGGAGAAGATGATGGTTTTCACTCTTCATACCCAAAATTGTACTAATTTTCATTTCTAGAGAGTGAAGCAATATGCAAATCACATCACAATGAGCAACGTGTCAATAAAGAGCCAATGTGTGTGAAAGAAGATTGCTTGGATAAAATGAGAAATGTGGACCATCAAGAGGCTTGTGATAGTGTGGAAGCTCACAAAACATTTGTTAAGAATCAACTCATGAAAACAATGGTCATGAAGCAGATGAAAAATGAAGAACAAATTCCTATCAAATGTTATAGGCCTTAATATGAAAAAAGAGCGCAATATGATCAAGGATCATTTTTGTAACAAAGGAGGAAAATCAACAATTGGACTGAAATTGGAAATCAATGAGCGGAAGGAAGCAAAATGCCAAAACAAAAAAGGAAATGGACTGGCCAAGTGGACCCTCAATTGCAAGGAAAATCATCCAAGATTTCTAACGAAATTGAGGAAGGGGTCATACTTCAATGAGCTTGTTAATGGGTTTGTGGAGAAAAGGCATTCAACGATACTAGTATATCGGTAAGCGTTGAATTGGATTTGGTGCTATAATGAAAGAAGGCTGTCCCTCGAATGCAACATATGTGATTTAGGTTGTTTTCTCTCATTGTGTGGTGTGTTTCCATTTATGTTGTGTGTTTCCCTTTCCGTCATGTGTGTCTTGGTGTTATTGTTTCTGCAGCTCATTTGTATTGTTGGTGTGCTAAATGACTCTATTGTCCAATGTTCAAAACACTGATCTACTAAGCCTAAGTTGATATTCTAGAGTTCTTTCTTGCCTTGTTATCACTTCGTGTCAAACAAAGAAAAGTCCCCAAACATGAGCCAATTGTTGGCATATAAAATTTCACTACATTTTATATGACAATCCAATTGATTTTTTTTCCTTTTCTGGTCAAATTGATCCAAGTAGTCAAAATTTCTAAAACCGCTAGCTCTCAAAGATCAAATTCAACGGAATTTTCTAGGAGCCTTGGAGAACTTCAAAAGTCCCAATTACAATCATTGGAAAGGTATCATAGTTTTTTTTTTCCGTGATGGCATGACTTAGGAAGAAATCTAGAAACTTTTGGGTGGTCTTGGGAGAGTTTTTCTCACAAGCACTTTTTTCTAAAAATGAGTGCAAATTTTGTTGAAGATTCAACTTCAGTGGAATGTTTTAGGAGCCTCGTGAAGTGTTGGGAGATCATACCAGAGGAATTGGAAAGCTAATGGATCCTACTTCGCAATGGACTAATTGTCACAAAGTTTTAAGAACATAAAAAGAGAAACTCTTCGAACAATGATTCAAGATTCCTCTTTGCAATGTATTATTGCACAAATGATTGTGGGAACCTCTGGGGAATTCGTAAGCCTATAAAAATATCAAGTAGGGAAATTTTTAATGCTCTTCAGGACCCATAAGTTGTTTCAGCCCACACTTAATGAAAACTACTTTTGCACTTCAGCTGACTGACACACTGTCCAAGGCAAAAGAAATGGTACATGTAAAACTTGTTAAAGATTACATTTTCAATTCTTTAAAATGTGATCATTGGATTCATTTGCCATTTTCCATCAAAATTCATACATTGAATGACCAAAATTCATGAAAATTGATTGCAGGGCGAAGAAAACAATCTGGAAGTCTATCAGGGGTCCAAATCAAGTTCCGGAGCATGCACTTAAGTGCTTGGACGCACTATTGGTGTCCTCTTGCATATTTGACACAATTTTTGGGTTGCAATTTCACCATAAAAGTGTGCCCCACTATCATTGGTCCATTTCATGACTCATAAACATAAGGTGAGAGCTTGGAAATGCACTTTTTGACTTAACTATGTACTTTAAGTCATGGTGGGACCCATGATTTCCCTCCAAGGTTTCTTTTCAAAGCCTCTATGCACCTTAGGCACAATTTTGAGGTGAAATTTCACCCAAAAAGTGCGCCATGCTATGATTGGTTCATTCCCCCCATGTACATGCATGTCATGTAAGTCAAAAACATGAAAAAGGCCTTGTGGGTGTGATGTGTATGCATGTTTCTCACTCATCCAAGGGACATGGCACCCTAAAAAATACACCATGAAAATTAGGCACACTTTTGAGGTATAATTGCACCCAAAAAGGGTTTCCAAGTGCAATGGGGCATCAAATCTCTACTTTCCCACTTCCCCCATCCTTCCATTTCACCATGTGCTTCCTCCACTCCAACTTCCATCATGAAAGTGCATCAATTCCTACCTTCATAACACATAAATGAAAAACATAAGAAAAAAGTGAAAATTTGCAGCCATTAGATCTCCTTTCAAGATGGAATGTTCATCCAGACAACAAAAAACATCCTTTGATGCCCTAGTTACCTCAATCTTGTTTCATTCATATTTCCTAGCCATCTACTCCGTTTGCCACCAAATTCAAACCAAATGTTCCTTGTGTGAAAGAATTAATGACAATATAATACTCGTGGCACATGAAGACAAGGTTAAAAATATATGGATGACCTTTTTTTTGACAAACTGGGATTTGACACTTCAAAAATGCAAGATTTACAAGCTATATTTCTCCCAAATATCATGAAGGAATCATTTGAAACTTGGAGGAATTATTCATAAGATAAAATTCATTTTTTTAAACCACCATTCATGATATAAATTGGAATAAATTAGAATATACAAGAAAAACTATGCTACAGCTCCAAAACTCCTTCAAAACCCCACACCCTTGCAAAATCGATTCAACTTGTTCTCTCAAACCCCACAAGAGAATCCCTTGAAATTTGAAGTACCCATTTCTCTCCCCAAGAGATTAAAAACAAGCTTGAGATGAGATTAAAAAAAATCAAATTTTCTTATGGAATGATTAGATGAATTTTTTCCCTACCTCTCATTTATGCCATTTACTGAGCTTTCATCACAACCAAAACCCATTTAAAAATTTTCTGTTGATTCTAACGAGAGAATCTAAACAAAATTGGATGAATTATTCATATTAGGATTAATTTTTTGACGAATCAAGCCATGTCTAATTTGGACTTTATTTTCTCAAAATTTTCCCGAATTATGAAATCAACAACGCGTAGCACAAAACTGCACTCAAATTCACAGGTTTTCGGAAACGGTTGTGGAATCTATTTTCACTTGCACCGTAGCATTCCTATCACTTTCTAAGGATGATGTGATCATAAAAATTCAAGACGAAGCTTCATAACTATAGATATGGGCCCATTTAAATTTTAATGGAGCACATGGATTCCGATGATCTAAAGAAAAATACGAAGAAGGAAAACTCATTCGTGGACTTGTCAGCGTATGTGGGAGGATTATTTTTCATAAAAAACTCAATTGGATTGTTTGAAATATTTCATAATGGGAAACACAATGGTGATCATTGCTATGTCTCCATTGGGGGTTATCTCCAAGTAAATGGTGACCTGTTTCAAATCACATGGCTATTTTTAACCTTTGCATCATATTGTGACCAAGCATCAAGATATTTTCTCATAGAAGAGAGGGGAAAAAATTCATGCTTTCCAAGGATTGAAAGTTTATTTATAACTTAGGTGGAAAGCAAGCCCTCTTGATTCCCAATGTTGGTCTCAAAGTGTATTTTGGTCCCGGAGGACATTTTGCTTCATCTCATGCAAGGTGCTTGACCCTAAAGTGAATAACATTATATTCAATATCTCCCTCATAACTTCACCCATCTCAGAGTTGGAAGGTGTTGGCTCTCACACTTCACTAGTCACTGTGTTCCTAGGTGGAAATGTCATCATGTTTGCATTGTGCGGGAAAATGTCTCAAGTTCTCATCATGTACAAAAGGGTCAAGAAAGCATGGAATTGTTTCAGGGGTCAAAGTTCTTCATCAGGAGCATCATTGCAGATGTCATTATGATGAGGAATGGATCTTCTTCATGGTCAAATATTCTTTATCCTTCATCATTCAAGGTTGGAGCTTCATCTCTCTCTCTTTTCTCTTCTCTTTCTCTCTCTATAATTCTATTTCTTCATTGAGAAGAAAATTTGTAAAAAGTGACTTAAATCATTGAAAGTTATTTTTCTTCATTGAGGATTGCACTTTAAGTTGAAAGATCACATGGGGAAGATGAAGAGTCTTATTGTAAAGATATATATTGGAATTCCCTCTTTTTTCCAAAGGGTTGACAATTGTTGATTGAATGTATTTTGTTGAGATTACCACTTCTACATCAAGCAATAAAAGTTGCAATTCTTCTATTTCTTTGTCATTGTTCCTCTACTCTCTTAAATTTCTAATTTTGTGAGCATTATGATCTTGTACAACCAAGAAGGTTTTGCCCTTGATTGATAGATTTGTAGAACTTTGTGTCTCCTTTTTATCAGTCTTACTAATGGCTCACATTATTGTGTTCTTCTAAGAATGTGGAGCTACTATGGTTAATGCTTTTGAAACTTTGTTAGTGCCTATTTACAAGATTAACCCCCTCTCTCCTTATGACTCCTACTCCTCTTTGCCTCCCTTCACCGTAGTTTCCTCCCTTGTACTTGATACAAACACTTTTACGAAGGTTTAGTGGAGTGTTCCTATGTGATCCCTCGGCCTAACAACCACCCAAAAATTTAGGTTAGTTTACATTCAATAATGGGAGCTCCCCATATCAAATGAGGGGCTTATTCTCGTGAGTGTTGGTGAAAACTCAATAATTTTCATACGATATATTATTTTGCCAATAATTTTTGGTGAATTTGTTGGGGAATATCTACCATTTGTACACCCATAAAAGATATCTGAAAATCCCCCCCAAAAATATAAATTCAATAGATCTATAAAAAACTAAAAAACCAAAAAATACCAAAAAATTCCATCTGAATGTTCAAAATCCTTTTTGTGATCCTATTGAAAATATGCATTTTCCCAATTTACATTGCTATCTAACACTTTGAGAAAACTAGAAGAAAAGAGGTACACTTAAGCTGATCGTGCAGGTGGCATAATTTACCAGGAATTTTAAGAGCAATAATAAGCTGATTTTAGGCTTCCCATTGTTCAAATAGATAGGAAAATAGGTCAGGATTATTTTCCTGAATTCAATCCTAATTTCCCTCTTGAAGGTCATATTGGAGAAGCAATTGCAGAACCACTAGTCCTCATTCCTCCTGAAGAAGAAAGAGAAAAGGAACATAAAGAGGAAGAAAAGGAAGAAATGGTTGCACCTGTGCCACGGGGACAAAATACTAGTATGCTGGCCTTTGCCTCACCACTTCATGAACTTCCAAAAAAGTCAAGAAAGAACTTTCCCAAGTTCTATAAAGATGGAAATAAATGTTTAGATGATCATATCACATATTTAATTACAACCCGTGACATCCTTGAAGTACAACACAAAGATGTTGTAGTGCGGTTATTCGTGGAAACATTACAAGATGATGTTGCAGTTTGGTTTTACTATTTTCCATCACGCTCAATTACCAATTGTGATGATATGATTTTTTTTTTTTCTTAAGCAAGACTCAAGACTACAAAAGATGCCCATGCCCTCCTTGCTCAATTAACACATGTGAAGAATGAACCGTAGGAGTCCATGAAATAATTTGTAGCAAAATTCAATAAGTTGATCAACAAGATTCCCACCACTACTCGTCTTACTACAGACAATTTGAAAAGGTTCTTCGTGAATGTCTAGTCACCTGAAGTTAGTTTCATTCTACAAAGAGCTCAACTAAACACCTTGGAAAACACTCAAGAAATTTCCATTGGAGTCAAAGATGACCTCATCATGTCAGGAAAGATCAAGAATCCTTCAATGAAGGATAAAACCCAGAGTTACAATGACTTGAAAATGTTGGAGAAGGAGGTTTCCCAACATGTATCATACAAAAACTAGAACAAAAATGAAATTGAAGGAGCACCCCAAAGGCTTGCTTTGGAAGCTCCACCAGCCAATGCAATATGTGGGACTAATGAAGATGAAAGAGAATACATTTTTGAGATAGAAGCTAAAGAATAAGATGAGGATGAATGTGTTTGGATTGGATATTTAAAATACTCAATAGATGAATATTTTGAAGAATCCATGGATAGCTACACCTGGGAAGTATTCACTTGATCACAAACAGATAAAGAAGCCTCTTCTTCTATTGCCAAAGCTAAGATATTAGATCCTCAAGTGAAAACTCTACAGAAAACAAAAATGAAAGGAGGATCATCGATGTCTGATTCCATGGGATCAACCAAGAAGAATCCCGAGACCACCTTAGTCAATTATCCTTCTGCCTCTTCCGGCAAGTCTCATTCATGTCTTCTTAACAAATCAGTTTTTACTTTTGTTTACCCTAAGAATGCAAATTCCACTCATGTCAATACTACCATAATCCCTGATGTGCCTATAATTTCTCCATTTTTGACATCATCGACCATTTACAGAAAGATAATATTTAGATTTCTGAGTCTGAATACTTCAAGACTCATCCCAAGTAATTTAATAGGCTTGTTAAATTCATCAGAGAAAGTAGTTCAAGTTCATGTTCCAAAAATTCCACTTCCAAAGAACTACCTCCCGCTCCTCATACCACTCCTCATAATTGTCTTGGTTCCACACCCTCCACCTATGGGAAGATAGAACCTATATATCTAGCCTTGTTGGTCAATGGGTACACACTGAATAATTACATCATTGACTCCAGTGCCTCTGACAACGTCATGCATTCAAAAGTTGCTAAAGATATTAGTATTTCCCTCACTCGTGTTAATGACCATTTCTACTCCATGGAAACTAAAGAATTACCTCTTTTTGGTCAGGTCAAGAATTCTCAGGTAACATTTTTAGATTTTTCATGACAAAAAGGTCACAATGATTTTTTTAGTAGTGGACATGCCAATCTCATATGGTATGTTACTAAGCTGAATATTCTATCAAGATTTTAGGGGAGATATACAAATGGATTGGTCGCATGAAACCATTTCAATAAATGAAAATATGAAGAAACTCATCCGCATCAGGAAAATTAAATACACCATTTAGAGACCGGATGATCTGAGGGAAGATATCCTATTTCAAAATTCAAGGGATTGTAATTTTTTCATAGCTTTGGAGGAAGTTGTTGAGCTACCCATGTTGATAGAAGAGTATCCAAGAGTCATGGATTTGGTTAGAAATCATTATGATGATCTGATGGAATTAAAATTTGAAAGCACATACTTCCCGCTGGAGGTGAGAACGAATGCAGTCTCTCCACTAAGTGGCAATGATGGTCACGAAGGTCTTGACTTGTAACAAAGAAATCCCAAGGTGATGAGAAATGCGGGTCATAAATGCAAGATGATGGAAAGCAACTTATTATCAGGTGAGTTCAAGGTTTCCAATCATAATCTCAAGCTTCAACATGAATTTCCATTCAATGAGTATGTTTGTGAATATAAAACCTTATCTTTCCCATTGGGAGAGGATGAATCCCTCAAAAAATAATGCACAAATGACAATATGTTTGGGCCTCTTGAAGTTAAATATACTCAAGATGAGGATGAATTCATCATATAAATGGATTCCCTAGTTCATGGTGTTCAAGATTGGGAAAATGATGATCTTGATGTTTCAACCCCAACCTTGTAGTTGTTCCACAACCATGAAGATTGATACCTTCTCAATGAAGAACAAATAAATGAAATGATGCTTGATTATCCAAAGGAAAATTTCATCCATAAGAAGTACCCTCTCAACAAGGGATATATGAAAAAGAAAAATATCGAATCTTTAAAGGTCAAATCCACTCAAGGAAAGGGATTTTTTGTGATGAAGATAGATCTTAAGACTCAAAATGGACAAGATGGAGAAGAAGATGGTTTCCACTCTTCATACCCAACCTTGTACCCATTTTCATTTCCAGAGAGTGAAGAAATATAAAAATCACATCATATCAAGCAACTTGTCAAGAAAGATCCACTGTTTGTGAAATAAGACTTGTTAGAGAAAATGAGAAATGTGGAACATCAAGAGGCTTGTGATTGTGTGGAAGCTCCCAAAACAATTTTTGAGAATCAACTCATGAAAACAATGTTAATGAAGAAGATTAAAAATTAAGAACAAATTCCTATCAAATGTTATAGGCCTCAGTATGAAAAAGACAAGCCCAATATGATCAAGGCTCATTTTTGTAACAGAAAATGAAAATTGGAAATTAAAATGAACTTGGGGATCAATGAGCGGAAGGAATGAAAATGCCCAAGCAACAAAGGAAATGGAAAGACCAACTGGACCCTCAATTACACGGATAACCATCTAGGATTTATAAATAAATTGAGGAAGGGATTATATTTTAGTGATCCCGTCAATGGGTCTGCAGAGAAATGGCATTCAATGATATCCATATACAGGTAAGCATTCAGTTGGATTTGGTGCTGCAGAGAAAGTGGGTAGTCCTCTGCATATAACATAGGTGATTTAGTTTTTTTTTTCTCATTTTGTGGTTTGTTTCCCTTTCTATTGTGCATTTCCCTTTCCATCATGTGTGTGTTGGTGTTCTTGTTTTTATGGCTCGCTTGTATTGTTGGTGTGTTAAATGGCTATATTGCCCAATGTACAAAGCAATGATCTACTAAGCCTAAGTTAAGATTCTAGAGTTCCTTCTTGATTCGTTCTCATTTCGTGTCAAAACAAGAAAAGTCCCAAAGTATGAGACAATTTTTGAAATGTAAAATTTCATTGCATTTTATATGAGAACCTAATTGAATTTTTTTTCCTTTTTTCGTCAAATTGATCCAAGTAGTCAAAATTTCTGAAACTCACTGATTTCAAAGATTAACTTCAACGAAAGTTTCCACGAGCCTTGGAGAACTTCAAAATTCCTAGTTACAGTAATTTGAAAGGTATCTGAGTCTTTTCACGATGGCATGGATTAGGAAATAATCTAGAAACTTTTGGGTGGTCTTGGGAAATTTTTTCTCACAAGAATTTTTTGAGAAAAAGGAATGTGCTGACTTTGTCAAAGATTCAAATTCAATGGAATGTTTCAAGATCCTCATGAAGTGTTGGTAGCTCATACCCTAGAAATTGGAAATATAATGGATCCTACTTCGGGATGGACTAAGTGTGACAAAGTTTTGAGAACATAAAAAGAGAGAAAATCTTCGGATGTTGATTCAAGGTAGACTTTGTGCATTGTATTCTTACACAGAAGATTCAGGGCACCTCTAATGGAGTTGTGGGCCTACAAAAATATCAATTGGGGGTATTTTTAATTCTCAAAAGTACTCATAAGTTGTTTCATCCCACACTTTTTGAAAAATACTTTTGGACTTCAGCTCACTTACACACTGTCTGAGGTAAAAGAAAGGGTACATGTAAAACTTTATAAAGATCACATTTTTAACATCTATCAAATGTGCTCATTGGATTAATTTTACCTTTTCCATGCAAATTCATATATTGAATGACCAAAGTCCATGAAAAATTGATCTCGGGGTGAAGAAAACAATTCTGGATATATGTTAGGGGTCCAAATCAAGTTTTGAAGCATGTACTTAAGTCTTTAGGCACACTATTGGTGTACTATTACACCTTTGGCACACTTTTTGGGTGAAATTTTATCAAAAAAGTGCATCCCACTCTGATTGGTCTATTTCATAACTCATAAACATAAGGTGAGAGCTTGGAAATGCACTTTTTGACTTGACCATATACTTTAAGTCATGGTGAGACCCATATTTTCCCCCCAAGGTGCCATTTTGAACCCTCCATGCACCTTAGGTGCATTTTTGAGTTATAATTGCGCCCCAAAAGTGTGCCATGATGTGATTGGTCCATTTCATCCATGTACATGTATGCCATGTTAGTCAAAACATGAAAAAACATGGTCTAAAGTGGAAGAAATCAGAAGATATAAGAAAAAATCTCCTACAACTACAAAACTACTTCAAAACCCCACACCCTTACAAAATTGATCCAACTTGTTCTCTCAAACCTCGCGAGAGAATCGCTTGAAATTTGGAGCACTAATTCATATCCCCAAGAGATTATAAACGAGCCTAAGATGAGATCAAATGGATACAAATTTATCATGGAATGATCACATGAATTTTTTCCCTACCTTTCATTTATGCCATTTACCAAGCTTTCCTCATAATCAAAACCTGTTTTCAAATTTCCCACTGATTTCGACAAGAGAATATAACTAAATTTGGAGCATTTTTTTTGTCTTGGGATTAGTTATTTGAAAACTTGAGTTGTGTCTTGTTGGAGTCTAGTAGCAAACACTTCACAAGGTTATGCGTGTTGGCACTTCACCTAGACAGATGCCTAGGTGCTCACACGAAGCGCGCACAACCGACCGAGTTCTTCCTTTGTTCAATTACTAAGATGTGGGTTAGCATACTTAACCATTATAACATGAATGGAGATACAACAAAACATAGAAATGGAAACACATGTAATAAGGACATTACTCAACATAGAATTTTATCAATAATATTTGAGTTCCCATTATACCATATCAGATCTAGTAACCTTTACAATCCATACACAATTATCCATCAAAAGCACAATTCATTACATAAACATGATGATTAGATCCATGCACTGATTACATCAATGCGATCAATCACAACACTTACAAAATTTACTTAACATGCCCGACATACATCGTAATCTCTCAAAATCACAATTAGCCTTCATTACAATGAGTACACTATCTATTTATACAAGGTGAGGACTTTCCCTTCACCACTTGCATGCGTTAATCCTATTAATAGACACCCTAAACATAGGATGCATGCCTTTTTAAAACTTTTATTCAAATCTAGAATGAGCTATAAATAGGTCGACCTCATCCATGTTTTAATCCTATAAATAGATCTTCTCTTGCATGTGCTTTACTTATCTCGCATGTGCTTTTCCTTTGGGGTTGGTGCTTTACCTATTTTTGCACATTCCTTCCATGCTACACCATCTTTTACTTCTCTCCTATTTTTAGCATTGGATCTAAAATTGCCCAAGTACTGAAACCCTTATGTGCATATATCCGCAGGCCCTTCGTACGCTGACTTCTTTTTCCTTTGTTGGACCTCTGTGCACTATCTTGTTCCTTTTCCCTATTCTTACGCGCATGATTCTGCGCATCCATTTTTATCTTTATCTATTTTCCTCTATCCATGCATGCACTCCTACACATAGTCTCCAACTTCTGTGCATGTCTAACACTTATCCATTTTCTCTTCTCAACATTACCCCCACACTAGGAGTATTGTCCGTCCTTGGAAATATCAAGGATTACAAGGAATATTTCTTCAAAGAATTCTTGAAATAATGATGAATCCCCAAAGAATAAATAATAGAGGGAAATTACTGTAATGAATAAAATAATAAGGAGCTTGTCATCCACGCATGCATTAAAATTTAGGCCTTATGTGGTGGGAGAAGCTCTAAAAACTCTCTATGTATTGTCTTTTCCGACTGCTTCTAGCCTTCAAGCTGTTTTGCGGCCTTGTTTGGCGCCATCTCTACAATATATACTGCTTGCTTGAAAGTTAACTCATCTAACTTTTCCTTTAGCTTCTTGACAACCACATATAGGTCTATGGTCACACCCTCTAAATTATCCATTTTGCGCATTACTTCAGGGTGGATCTCCTCGAGACTCTACTCGAGTGTGTCTTTTATGGATTTAATTATCTCCCTTTTCTCTACGACCTCAGTCATAACCTTCTCACGCTTGGCATTATTGGCATTCATTATGGCCTGAATATTATTCAACTTTGCCTCCTCGACTGCAGTTCACATGCTAATAATAAGAGATAAATATTTGTAGTTATCAAAATTGCGCTTTGCCTTCCCTGTGGCCTCCTTCGCTTCCACAACAAATGCCTCATACTTTGCAATATTTTCTTCAGCCTTTTCTTTATCCTTCTTCTTTATCTCGACCACTTCTTCGGTTGATGGCCCTAACCCACTCCTCACCTTGATTAAAAAAATTCTAACCAGATCTTTTAGATATTCTAATTCTGTGGTATATTCTAGTTGAGCTTGATCAACCAAGTCTCGAGCAAGCACATGTGATATTATTCATGATACTAAATCTACAACTTTATTATAGGAATATCGGCCATCCTCTTCTTATCTATCATTCAAGCTCATCAACGAGCCCTTGGATTATCCTTGTCCTTTCTGCTCCACATTCTTCCACAATATTTCTAATGTCACGGCCCCTTTATCAAAATTTATTCTCCCTAACATCTGGAGGCCATTTTTTTCAAGCACATTACAGGACTTGTCTCAATTTATCAACTGAGTATGGAATCAATGATGAGAGAACACCATTACTGGGATCCTTCTTCAACTTTATCCTAGAGTATGAAACTATACTTCTTGCCTCAAATATCAAGATCATCCATGTGCATCTGGTATGTTCCATGAGAGCATTTTTCTTGTGTGAGCAAAAGTGGATTCATTATTTTCATCACATCCCCTGATAGAATAAGCTTTCCTCTTGGGTAGTGAATTTTTGAAACCTAGATCTTAGTACCTTTATGAGGGTTGTCAATGTAATGACATCTGGGGTAGCTTGTAGAAGGTTACCTCTACATCCATCCTCTTTTGTACATTTTATTCTTCAATGGGTCTTCTATGCACAATGATTGAATTGTACACACAACTTGCTTCTCCTCTAACGTGCATTAAGCCTTCCCTAATTCCTTGGTCTTCATCTCCCCCTTTTTTCCTCCTCATGTTCTTCCTTGCACTACTCTTCACACTCTTCATCGATCTTTTATATTTTCTTCCCACTGCATCACACATACCTTTTCCTTTCTCAAGCTCTTCATTCTTACTCCTCGTGAAGGCTCATCTTCGTGCATACCAAAACCTCTTCCTTCACTTTATTCTCCAAGTCCCACTCTTCTTATTTATGTCCAAGTCTTGAATGACTAGGGGAGATCCTTCTTTTCTAGAACTTTACTTAGGAAATTTTTCATCCTGAGGGATCCTTATATGGTGTGCGAGGTGCTCACCTACCTTGCGCTCCTTCCTCAAATTATTTCTCTTTCCATGATCTAACTACCCTTTAGCTAGATCTTCTTCTTATTATTCATTTAGGAGTTTCATCTGCGCATGGGTGCTTAGGAATCTTTAATTTATTCTTCATTAGTAGGTTCTAGAAATCGTCATATAACACACAAATGTATAATCTTACCATCCTTTAACTTTGGGAACAAGTATATATATACCTAAAAATCCTCCTTTCCAGCCACCATAGTTATGATAGGGTTGAGGTCCATATTGTTATGATTCCATTATTTCTACATATGACACCTTGGACTGCATAGCCATACTTTTTTCTCAAGCTGTGGTAGTATGAATCCACATTGTTCTACATTAAACTTCATTGGTTGCACATCCCAAATCCTATTGACTGTACATTGTTAAAGTACTTTGCGGTGAATCTGATTGGTAGGCTTACACCACGAACCCATTTCTGCCAGTCGCTCAACAAAAATATTCATAGGCAAGAAGTGCTACATAACAATGCGAATTCCAAATAGCTTTTATAAGAGTGAGGGGAGTTCTCTTAGGCACACGCCATTTATTTTTGAATGCATCACACATTCTATTGTACCACTTGTCTATTCACTCCTTGTATTGGTTTGTGATTGCACCATCGTAAGTGTACCTAAAAAACCTCTCTACTGGTGAATTATTCTCTAAGGGGTACTCCCACATATTATCCTTGGGGCCATTTGGTACCCCTATCTCCCACAATACAATTGATAAAACAATGGATCCCTAAGTAATATTATCTCCCCTATATAATTTTTCCCTTGCATCCTTAATTATCCTCTCAATAATATAGAAGGCTATGTTGTATTGGGTATTTTGTGCCATCTATAAGAACTAATTTTTTTTATCTCAATCCACCTCTTAAATTCCCCAATCTTATAATTGACTAGGTGCACAATCACTATAGTCCCTGTATCTGTTACATCGATGATGCTAAATATTAGAGTCAACTTTGATACTGGAACTTTGTCATTGTGTCTTCTATGGCCTTCTCATCACACAAGTTCAACACTATCTTCTCACTAATGTTGCATAATATGGTTACCTTATGGATGATTTGTTATGCCAATAGTATCCTTCTTTTGGGGAAGTAAAAGTAATGTTCGTGTACCTTGGACATTAGCTATTGGTACATTTGTGTGGGCCTCCCAAAATAAGGTAATTCAAAATTGTAAGACTCCTGAAGTATCCTAAGGCTTTACGCATCATGTCATTAAATATTACTTATCCCTCCACATTCCTCTAGCTCAAATCCTTCACTACATAATTCCAAGTGTCCATTTCATGCCTATGTATTCAGTGATTATACTCGCTTATCTTGCACTTGGAGAGTTTTGATTCCCATGTTTAGGCTAAAATCACTTCCTAAGGGTATTACATCTCTGAAAACCATTCTTCAGGTGATTTCACAATTAGTTTTTTATTCTTTGGCAATTTTCTTGGTGCCATTTTCTCTTTTTAATTGGTTCTTCCTTTAAATTTGTACAACGCGTGCCCTAACTATTGGAAATTGACCACTCTCTTACCCAATCCGTGCTTTCAGTCTTAACTATACAAGCTTCTAGTAAACCCTTTTACTTTTTTTTATTTTACCTTCTTGTCATAGTTAACCTAAAAATCATCAATATTTCATGCCCTGACTTTGTATCCTGTAAACCCTATCCCATTTTATTTCTTGCAAAACCTTTAACATAGCTTGCAATTCTCTAAGGAGCTCTTTGTTGTAAAGGTTTTGTACTTGTTCCTCCTTCAATCAAATTTGGTTCAAACATCATTCGTACCTCTCTAGTTTGATCATTGAGACTTTACACTTTGCTTCACACTCTGTCAAAATTTAGCTCTTTGCGCATAAAATCTTCAAAAAAAGGTGGAAATGACTTCAACCCTTTAATTTTTTATAAGCATGACCACATTAATTGCACTCACATACTACCAGTGGTTTTTAGACTTTTAAAGTGATTTTATACTTTTTCCCCACACTTTTATTCTTTTTCTAATTCTCATCCACGCATTTTACTCACCTGCCACTACTTCCTAGAATTGTAGAGGACTCTTACGTGCATCTTCTTGTGTCGTAAACATTACTTCCTCTACGCCACATGTGGTAAGTAGTCTATCTTATGGTGCGCCACTACCTCCCTCACGTTACACAACGTGTCTCCCCATTCACTGTGAATCTTCCAAGTGCAGAGCATTCACATCCTTTTCAACAATTCACATGCACACTTATCACACTATCCATCGCACACCATTTATGACACTTTCATTGTCATGCACCAACTACCTATTTTTTGATTGTGCATCTTAATTCTCTCACATTGTGCGCATTTGTCTCATCCTATCGCACTCTTCTCAAGAAGTACTCAGCTATCCAGTATTTTTCTATGCGATTGCATACTTTACCTTATCACCGCACACTAAAAGTATGTACAGTCCTTTGTACATTAGTATAACATAGTGTAATCAGCTCCTACACAAGAACACACTTATTACATAAAAAATAAAAATAAAACATAAACGAAAATCTAATCTAAATGGAAAAACTACCTCTATTCCAAACACAAAATAAGATTGTTTATAGTATGGATTCAACCTACTCCCATTAAAGTAACCAGGAAACATAGTACCATCCTACGCACTTGCAATTGAAATGCACTCAATTCCAATATATTGGTTACTAAAAATGGTCCTAACCACTGCACTTTAAGATCTTCCAAGGATGACGTGAAAACTTAGAGTCATATAAAAGCACCATCTTCTCTACTACAAGACATATATTCTTAATATGCCTGATCATGCCAAGCCTTCTATATATATTTCTTTATCTTCTGAATCCATCACGCAATGTCATGGAATCTCATTTAGCTGTATTAGTTTATTAATGCATGCTCCTCTACTAATTTTTCATAATCTAGTCCTCTTGCACGCTTGTAATATATAGAGAGGGTAGCATGGAATCCACATGGGAAAAACTAACTCCAATGCTAAACACCTAAATTGAAAGGGTGTGGCCTTATTTAACCTCTTATATGTAGCTTCTATATTCCCATAACACAGTTGATATTTTTTCATCCCAATATTTCCTACCTACATCACAAATCTTTGTCAATGTTTGTCCTAAGAACCTTATTAAAATCCTCTATAATACCATTAGAATTATGGGTGATAGGGCAAAATATTATGACGATGATACCATGAACTATGTTAATAGTATTATGATTTTCTCATTCAGGAAATGAGTTCCCTTATCAATAGTAAGGATCAATGGACAACCATACATACTAATAATTTTTTCCCATAAAACTCTTGTTGTTGTTGCTGTAGTGTAATCTTTTGTAGGCACAACCATTTCCCACCTTCTCAAGTAATGTGTGCATGTAATGATGTAACACACACCTTTCTGACATGAATCTAGTGTAATAGGGCCTACAAAGTCAATTTCCCCTTTCTCATATGGTTATGCACTTGCTATAGGGCATAACAACATCTCATCTATGTTCCCTAGCTTACCTATTCTTGGAAAATGATCACATGCTTTAACAAATGCATTAGTATCCTTATATAATGTTTCCCACCACAATCTAGCAAGTAATATCTTGTGCATTGTTTCTTCTCTTGCATAGTGAACTCCAACTATTCCTCCACATGCTTCTTCCATTATTCTTCCCTTTGTGCAGCTATGAGCTACTCTCTACACTAGTATGGCACAACCATGTTTCATAAGCCTCATGAATCTGATCATTCAAATGATAATTGGTTGTGTCATGAGTATGCACATCATAAATTTTGTACTATACGGAAACATTATTCTGCGTAGCACGTTGCAAAAGTGGACATCATAGTTCTTGTGAAAAATATCACAATTTTTTAATAGTGCACACATGTATTCCTTGACGAACATCTATCCTTCGAATGTCCTTCTACCTCGTAATCAACACACCAAATTCCATTGTGTGTTTCATGATCTGAATTGGAAGAAATTGAGTGGTCATTGCTACTATTTGGGCTTTAAAAAATGGAATTACCCTAGTATATACGCTCCTAAACGCTTTGACACATAGTCCCGATTCCAAATCCTTGCATAGGTTGATAAATGTCTTATGTGATAGATCCCTTCAGAAAGGTATCAGCAAGCCTCCTAGAAACCATTGTGTATGATGGATGTCATAGGAAATCTTAGACAAAAAGTCTTAAATTGCACATCATATTCTCTAACACTCTCAAATAATCCCTTCTTAATATCCTTCAACGCACTAATGCTCTGGTACTTGAAATCAGGTATATGGAACTTATCCAAGAAGGGAACGCACAATGCATCATAGTCCACTATTGTTTGATGTGGTACTTCCTATAAAAACTTTGTGCGTGGCCTTGAAGTGTTGTTGCAAAATAACTAGCCTTCCTATATGGAGATGTTATTTCCTTAGCCCTTTGTAATAACTCACACTTATGCACATGTTATGCTGTATCTTCCACACCCCTATATTTTGGAAAATGAAGAGACATCTCAAAGAATATTTGAGGGGTTTTCTGCTGTGGTTGGCTAACATTACCATGTTTTACGTTGTCACCCACGCACAAAAAGACAAAGGAAAATAAAAAACAACTAGCCCATCAACCAACCCTGTGCCCAATATACCATCTGCACCCACACCCAAAATCACCATCCGCAGACCTATGTACCCTATCTCTGAAGGGGTCACCCATTGCGCAATGATAAAACAATTACATCAGTCTCCTCTAAAGATGTCTTTGTATGATCTCGTCCAAACTTCCGAATCCATAAACAATCCCTTATCGAGGTTTTACCATCCATTGATGTTTTACCCAATGACCCCACACCAGTGGCCTCCATTATTACCCATCACCATGTGGCCTCGCTAACCAAATCATCTCCTTCTTCGACCCCCATGCCCACTCCTCAAGTCGCCACCCTCAGCTTCTCTAATGAGGAGATTTTACCTCTCCAGTCAGATGACCCCGATCCCACCATATTAATTTCTATCTATATCGATAACATATGCATACGACATGTTATGATCAATGGTGGTGCTAACATTAACATCATCTCCTCCCATGCATATAATCAAATGTGTATCCCTTCTAATTGTCTACATAATAAACCCATTATGATGTGCTCCTTCAACGACACTATTACCTCCACCCTTGGTGCCATTATCCTTCATGTTTGTGTAGGCCCTCACACTGTCCCGAAACTATTCTATGTATTAGAGGGGGAGTTCCAATATAACCTATTGCTCGATCGACCTTGGATTCGTGCGTTATGGGTTGTGTCCCTTCAAATTTACACCACTGTGTAAAATTTGAACATGAAGGACATAACTATACCATCCCTGCTAACCCGTCGCCATTCAAAACTTGTAACATGTTATACTGACCCAACGATGTACTTGTACCGGTCAAGACATCTGCAACTATCCCCACTTCTCCTTCACCCACGATCTCATCCACCAATGTTGTTGCCACCTCTCCCACATCTAACTCTTCTGTTCCTCCTGCCGCCATAGCCTTTGTAGCTGCACCCTATGATTCCCAATTGACTGATACCCCTCTTGCCCAATCATCTAATGTATCATCTAT
This sequence comes from Taxus chinensis, assembly GCA_019776745.2. Lineage (NCBI taxonomy): Eukaryota > Viridiplantae > Streptophyta > Pinopsida > Cupressales > Taxaceae > Taxus > Taxus chinensis. The sequence continues at coordinate 77,855,333 of CM034152.1, forward strand.
CCTTGCTACCCGCATATCGACTATCGATCCCTTCGAAGGTGTTTTTGAATGCCTCACTCTAGGGGAGCACCACCTATACAATATTGACATGTTCCTCAATCCGCAAGAGTATGGAAGCCTACATCAGCACCCTCGTTATGACTACCGCATAGGTGAGGTTTTCCCTTATGGTCCCCCTACCTTTGCACTAACCTAACATATGGGGGACTTGACACTGCTACCTATTCACCTAAACATTCATCCCAAACACGACCATTTTCATCTGACCTCCAATATCTTACTAACTGCCGCTTCGCTCACACTTTCCTGCATCACTGTGCAATGAAAGGCTTTGGCTTCGGTTATTATGAACAAGGTCATTATACTGTCATTTCTTGTACCACCCGTAAGCACAACAACCATAGTGGCATTGGCTTTGCCACATCACCTTCCAAGAAGGCCCACGTCGACCTCATTGAGGAAGAAAAACCTTCTCCACCCCATTCACCAACGTCACCATCTTCACCCACGGAGTCTATAGATCCCGAATCTATTCCTCCTAACTTTTTTTTTCGTAAACACGATTTCCTTGTGACCCTTGACCTATTAACATGATGGCGAGGCTCCTTCTTCTCTTCCCTTCCTGTATCCGGACATAATTGATGACGATACACCTTCTATTAACGTCGTTCAATCTTAGGAAGATAAGTCTATCCTTACCTACCCGGATGCGGAAGATTCTTATATTTATAGGTCGTTACCCTCTAAGATGCAAACCATGTTGAATGAATCAACTATTGAAATCAACATTAATACTCAGGACGACCCACACATTCTAAAGATACGTCAGTCTTTAGATGTTGTTGAACAGGAAGCTTTTACCTCTTTTCTTCGGGACCATAGCAACGCTTTTGCTTGGTCCTATGACGATATGCCCGGTATTGACCCAAAAATTGTGGTCCACAATAACGTAACCATTCTTGATGCCAAATCCATTAAACAAAAGCTACGGAAAATTCATCCTCGCATTGTTATTTTTGCCAAAGAAGAACTTCAGTGCCTTCTCTCGGTTTCCTTCATCCTACCCATTGACTATCCCCAATGGATTTATAACATCGTTCCTGCCACAAAAGTAACAGGGTGACTCCACATTTGCACAAACTTCCATGACCTCAACCTAGCTTGTCCCAAAGACAATTTTCCCCTACCAGGAATTGACCAACTAGTTGATCTCATCGCCGGCCATGAAATGCTATCACTCATGGACGATTTCTCGGGTTATAATCAAATATTACTTTCTCCAGAAGATCAACACAAATTTGCCTTCATCACTCCTTGGGGGACCTTCTACTATCGAGTCACGCCTCTTGGCCTTAAAAACGATGGTGATACATATCAGCGAGCCATGACTTATATCTTCCATGACATCATGCATCACATATTGGAAGATTATGTAGATTACCTTCTTTCTAAATCCAAACATTGGGCTGAACACCTGATAGTCCTTAAGGTCATCTTTGATCGCCTTATCCAGTATTGTGTTCGTCTTCAACCTAAGAAGTGTGTCTTTGCGGTACTTTCAGGAAAAATCCTTGGTTTCATCATTTCTTTGCATGTCATAGAAGTCGATCCTGCTAAAGTGAAGGCTATTCTCAAAATGCATCCACCTACTAATCTCCATCAACTTCGAAGCTTGCAAGATAAGTTGCAATCTATTCGTCGTTTTATCTCGCAACTTTCCTACCACTGTCAATCATATCATCATCTCCTCAAGAAGGATGTCTCATTCAAATGGGATGATGAATTCCATAAAGCCTTTGACGCCTTAAAATAATACCTTCTTCAACCATTAGTGCTCAGTCCTCCTAAGGATGAGCAACCCTTTTACCTATACATTTCTGCCACTAACCATTCCTTAGGTGCTATGCTCGCTCATCGCGACGAGAAACATAGAGAGAAAGTGGTTTATTACATAAGTCGTACCCTTTTGGACCATGAAACTAGATACACCCACACCGAAAAACTCTGCTTAGCCTTAGTTTTTGTCACCACCAAGCTTTGTCATTACTTGCTCAACCACAAAACCTTTGTCATCACCAATACTGATCCCTTACATTACATGTACGCCAAACACTACCAACATCAACGTGCTGCACCCTAGCTCATTCTTCTTGCCGACCTTGACCTCGATTTCATCCATCAAAACTCTATCATAGGAAAAACCATCACCGAGCAAGTAGCAGACGCACCTCTTTTCGGAAATCAACCCTCTAACTTCAATTTCCCAGACGAATCCATTGCTACCCTCTCCTTGAACGATACCACTTACCAAATGAACCTCTTCTTCGATGGTTCCAAATGTCAGCGTGGGGGTGGCGTGGGTGTTATCCTCATTCCTCTTGCCAGTGAACCCATGCCTTTATCTTTCAAACTAGATTTTGATTGTACAAATAATATCGCCGAGTACAAAGCACTAGTATTGGGTCTCCAGGTTGCTTATTCCTTAGATGTTAAGTCAATCAATATCTTTGGTGATTCCCAACTAGTTGTAAATCAAATCAATGGTATATACCAGTGTCGTAATGAAATACTTCAAAAGTATAAACATCATGTAGACATACTTTTAACTACTTTTGACTGTTATGAACTTCAAACCACCCCACGTTCTACCAATAAATTTGCGGACACCATGACCTGCCTGACTTCTCAGATACCTGCTTCTCCTGCCGACTCTAAAATCTTTGTCACAATACAAAGGTTACAATCACCCTCTTATTTACCTTCTGAGGTCCACTTCGTCAGAACCATTGCAGCTGACCCACGTGACCTTTGGTATAAGCAGTTTGTAGACTATCTTTCCCTTTCCATTTTGCCTCCCAATCTCACTCGTAATGGACAACGTTCCTTTCTTAAAAGTGTCTCTCGCTATGTCATCATGGGTGGTCTCCTTTATAAATGCGACTTCGATGGTATTCTCTTACGATGCCTTATAAGTTCTGAAATTCCCTACACCATCAAGGAGGTTCACAACGGAATTTGTGGAGGCCACTTTAGTGGTTTAGTTGTCGCTAAACACATTCTTCGCCTTGGCTATTATTGGCCAACCCTAAACCGCAATTGTTGTGACTATTTCAAACGTTGTGTGAAATGCCAACAACATGCTAATCTTCATCACACACCTAGTCATGCCTTACAGGTCGCACAAGAACTTTGGCCTTTCTCTCAATGGGGCTTGGATCTTGTCGGCGAGATCAATCCTCATTCTTCACTATCCCATCAATGGATTATTACCGCTACTAAATATTACACTAAATGGGTAGAAGCTATTCCCCTCATTTCTACAAAAGTTGAGAAAATATGTGAATTCATTAACCATCACATCATTTGTCACTTTGGTGTTTTGTATGTTGCTGAAAACATGGTTATAGGGTTCTCATCATTCAAACCCGCATCTTTCCTTCTAATTTATTCTTGAAGTAATGTTGCTATTACTGTAGAAAAATCCATGTAAGTTTGAGTGCTCAATGCTACTACCATTCTGGAATAGGATTTTGGAAAACTCCCAAGAAGTGTCATAACAACGTCTTCTTCTGCAATTTTTGACCCACACGCTGCCGGTTCATTTTTGAGAGATTTAAACTGGTTTGTGTGGTCTGATATCTTTTGTGATTCTTGCATCTTTAATTGAAAAAACCTTCTTCAAAGATATAGTCTTGTACTAACATCATTTGATTCATATAATTAATCAACAGATCCCAAACATTCTTTATTGTTTTTGCCTCACTTACATGCAAAAGCACATTATCACTCAAACTTAAAAGTATACATGGTCGAGCCTTACCTTCCTTTTCCTCCCACTTACTGATCAAGTCTGCATCCTGGGTAGGCTTAGTCTCAGTGCCATCCACTATTTTGAGCAAGTCCTTATTCAACAACAACCTCTGCATCTTGAGGTTCTAGAGTTTAAATCCAACGCCATCAAATCGTTATACTATCCTCTGAGAATCTCCTACAACAAATGAGGCCATCTCTCTATCTTTTTTTTTATATATATACTTCTCTCTGCAACATCAGATTTCATGAGCTATACCAACACTGCAACAACACTGTCCAATGAGGCTCTGATACCATAAAACTAAATCTGAAAATTCAGAATAACAGAAAACAACAGAAGAAATATACAAAACGAAGTATTTTTTTATATATTCAACCAAAAGAAACAGAAATACAAATAGGAGAGAGAGACCTGTTCAAACACAAATATTGACTATCCTATAACTACTAAAACACCTACATAGAGACTACTCTAAAAGCATATTCATAAGAGTGTTGTAGTCATCTCATGTGCTGTATTTTATTAAAAGAGAAAGCCCTAAATGCTAACTAAAACCCCCAAATATTCGGCTGCATTTCCTACATATATGACAGATAGGGCCTTGCATTTGAGACCAGATTCCAACCATACATGATCAACTAACTACACTGCACTGACCGCATCGTGGATTTTTTCGGCATATTCATCCTTTATGTTGTTCACACGAACTGCAATGGGGCTCTGCACAAAATGATTGCGACTAAACCAGATGAGCGCTCCAAAATTATAGACCCCATCAGAGTGCTTCACAGGTCTTAACGTTACTGAAAAAGTTACACTTGTTATATGACGCGTGAAAACCAGAACCATAGGCTTCACAATTACTTCCACACCAGGCGGGCTTGAGACTAGTGCTCTGTTTACAGAATTGACTTCTGGCCCAACGTTGGTTACGGTCCTTTTAATGGTGGTAATGGATTCCAGATTTGACACAGCAATTGAGGGATAATTCACATCACTTGCAGAGGAACCATGTTTAGGGCAGGTGGTATTTAATTTAGCTGAAGAAACAATTGCTCTGATGTTTTTTTCTGTGTACCCAAGACTGCAGAGAAACACTACATAATCTGCTGGCCCTGCATCGTAGATCAGCCCTGGCTTCATAGCTTGTACAGGATTTACATGCCCTGCACCAAAATCGAATGGGTTGGCAGGTTTTCCAGATTCTCCAGCCTTTATCAAATCAAAAGATGTGTCTATGACATATGCTGCACATAAACATGATTCTTATCAGGATTAACCGAATGCAACATTTAATATTCTCATCATTTTCTTATTTCATATTTTGCTGACCCATTTATCATGAGTCTTGTACTACTCATCCCTTGTAATCTTGACTGGTTGGGTTCACATTCATTGTACCGGGTAATACTCACGGGGGATGAAGCAGTGGGATTACAAATCTAAATTAATGAGTTTATACATTTAAAATTGTATACAGGGTACTTAATTGTACTTAAACCTTGTTTACAGAGTACTTAAATGTGCTTAATTAAGAAAATGTCTAAAAATTAAGGTTTAAGGAAGGAAGGAACACATTTTAGATTCCATAAGGTAATGTACCAGTGGTCATGATGGCAGATTTGATTGCTGCAGGACTCCATTTGGGATGAATTGATTTGAGAAGAGCAACAATACCAGAGACATGAGGGCATGACATGGATGTTCCTGATAAGAAATTGCAGTTCACAACACGTTTGTCTATTGATACATCTGAAGGCGGAATCACAGGAGGCCAGGCTGCTAGAATGTTCACACCTGGAGCTGTTATATCAGGCTGCAAAATTACAAATTAGAGCATGTAAATGCAGCAATGGAGTGTAGATAAACTTTTTATACATAGCTCTGTAATTAAACAAGATATTTCGAATTTGATCAATTATTTTTTTGTTCAAATATAATTGAAATCCAGCTAGTTAAACCAATGTGAACATATAATCATGTGCAATCTGTTACGTACCTTCAAAATGTCTGGAGATAGTGTGCTAGGTCCTCGTGAGGAAAAGTAGGCTACAACAGGGGCAGGTGTATGTTTCAGAGAGCTTCTACTTGGACTGATTCGAACAAGAGGCCGAACTCTGCGCCAAGAAAACAAAAAAAATAAATAACATTTTCTGAACCAATGTAAAATTTTGTGATCGGTTACATATCATACATGTCTGAATTATTTGCAACTCACTTGGATGAGGTCAAATATGAACGGATCTTTGTCCCTTGTTCCATATCTACATACACCACTGGAATAAATAAGACCCGTGGCACGATTTTGGTGGGCACTCCAGATAATATTAATGCAGTCCCTCCTGCTCGGTACACATTTAGAGCTGCAAAAGAGACGGAGTCGCTCGCGTGGGTGGCAAAGCATAACACTATTTTTCTTTGAACCAATATTGGTAACATTAATCCTGTAAAACAACTTCTGTATATGCAGTGTACACTCAGAAGAGTGAGAAACAATTATGCAACCAAGATAAGAATAAGTTCTGATCAAGGTAGACAATTTGTGTAGAGACTGTCACATACCCACTCCCCGAAGAAGAAGCTCCATCAACCAGTGGTACGAAAGTGTCGCTTGGTCGTTGGGTGTTTATTCCCTGTCCCTGAAATAAACACAAAAAATAGAGAAATTGTGTGATTATTGTATGTCCACAATCTTATATTAAAATAAGAATTATAATGATACAAGATTATTCACAAGAAAGGGGTGGGTGATATGGAAGCACAATCCAAAGTTACAAAACAAACTAGCCCAAAATACCTAGGAGTATAAAAGGGGTGAATACATAAAAAAAAAACAAGGAACAAAAACATTAAACCCCCGCTGCAAATTGTTGGCCGTCTTGGTCATGCCATCCAAACCCACGCAGGTCTTTGTCGGAGTCGGACAGATCCTAGCCCCATCCATGGCGGGTTTCTTTTACAGTTTTTTAGCAAGGGCCCGTGAGGGAGATGGCAAGCGCCAATGTGGAACTTTATTAGGGGGCGGACGCAGACTCCACCCATCATGGGTGTGTGGCCCGAGCAGAGGTGGCTAGCCCCATTGACTAGGAGGCTGAGGGATATCCCACCCTAGCGAGCTGAAGACGGAAGAGGCTACCCTTCACTCAATATGCACTCGGTCAATGCTGGTCAATGCATCATAACTGTCCATTGTGAAATGGACGCATCAAGACTATCCATTGTGAAATAGACGGTCATGATGCGTTGACTGACATTGACTGGGTGCATATTGAATGGAGATTAGCCGCTGGCGCTGAAGACTAACCACGTAGGACAGTTGAACGAGTGACGCTGTGGGAATGGCTCACTACTCCGCAATTTGGGTTGTTGGATTAATTGCACACATTTTTCCCCATATAGACGGGGTGATATTCTGGGTAGAACACACATATGCTCCTGTCTATCCCAGTTTTATCAAATTTAGTAATGAGATTATACCTTTATAGACTTGTTATTGCCCAGCATAATGTTGGTGGGAAAGCTGCGATCCATAGTGCTGGCTGCTACCGTGATTCCCCATGGAGCCGTGTTTGCAACAGAAGCAGGGTCAGGGCCATCGTTCCCTGCCGAGAACACCGCCGTGATGCCTTTCTCCATGGCATGGAAGGAGCCTATATCTGAACTAGAAGAAAAATAATCTGGTAAGGGTGGTGATGATCCCAAAGACACAGATATCACATCTACTCCATCACTGATGGCATCATGGAAGGCAGCAAGGATATCTGCTCCCGCACATCTGCGTTCCTAACACATCTTATACATTGCAATCCTCGCTCGATCTGCACCTCCTCTGGCTATTCCTCTACCTAAACCCAAAAAACTTGGGTTTTGTACTGCTCTACCGCCTCCTGTAGACGCTGTGTGTGTACCATGCCCTTCTTGATCTCTGGCTGATCGATATTCTAGTGTTATTGAGGTGTTTAATGCTCCCAAGGATTCTTCATAGCCCTTTGAATACCAGCGAGCACCCACCAGCTTTCTATTGCAGTTGGACTTACTAAATTTCTCTCCTTCCTGGCACACACCTTTCCAACTGCTCAGTGGCGGAGGAAGTGTGTCATCTTTGAAGCTTTGCGACTCTGGCCAAATGCCTGCAATATGTTGTGCAAAACCATAATTTTGATTTGTGTTTTATTCAAATAATTCAATATTAAGTATGCATTGCTACTGTGTATAAACATGGCTCTATTTATAGACACCGAGAAATTTACATGTTACTTATAATTTTTAAATGTGTAAAGTGGAGCCTTTATTTCTAGTGAGTTCATGTGGAATTCATAATTATTATGTATTTCGATACGGTATACACATAATAATTAACAATTTAAAAATATGTGGAAGTTAATTAAAAAATAATGTTTTTATCTCTAAATCATAGTATTTATATCTATTTGGGAAAAATTGATATATTGATTTTGAGGCGTTAGTTTTTGAAACGAATGTTAAAAACAGCGTAAAACAGGCATACTGAAAATCACGACTGCATTAAAATGGTAAATTTTCCCTTCAAAACCCTTGCAAATAACCTAACCATGTTAGTGTTTATGAAAAAATAGCAATCCTATTAATCATGTTACAAATGCCAAAGTTAATAATTTTAGGCAGATTTTGATGTAGGAAAGAATGCAATTGTGTAAACAATCAAATTATATGAATAATTATTTTGGTGTACCTCTATCTACTAAGGCAAATCAAAGAATCTTTTAGTATATTTATTAGTATTTTTGGCTGCTACATTGTGTTGTAGAATCTGCATGGTGCTCCCACATCAATTCCCTTGGAATCTACTATTGTATGCGGTAAAGATTAAAGCAAAGTATAAGGCTTACAAAGGTGCATCTTAATGAGAGGAGACTATGAGCTACGTTGGAGATAATTTTCACTTGCAAAAAATACACTTAATTCATAAAGGAAAAGATATAAGAAGGCATTGTCACAAGTATTGAGTAAAGTAATGGCATTTGACAAAAATTTTTTTTTGAGGCGTTGCCTCTATATTTGTATTAATTATAGGAAGATTCTAAAATATATATATAGGGACTTGTGACATACCAAAACTCTCAGAATACAACTCCAAGAAAATCCCCTTTTTAATTTGGGTGGTTAATACATAACTCAAGCCAAATTGTTTGAGACAGTTTGGAGTATTACTCCATTTCTTTTCCGAATTCTGATCCGGCATGTTAAGAAGGAAGGTGGAGCAACTAATGTCAAATTAGCGCACCCTCTTTACTTATTCTACAATCCAAAGCAATAATCAAATTGTAAGAGGTAGGTGATTTCCCTTTCACTGGGTTTTCTCTTGCACCAAATAACATGACCCAGGGCTACATCCGAGCTCCAAAAGCCCCAAAGAAGTTTTGTTCACTAATCTTATGGATATCCCTTTGCACTTGAGCTACCATTTCACAAAAAGGGGACACCCTTATCAAAATTCATAATATTTACATGTGAGAAAATCTAGGTATTACAATTTGTGAAGAGGATTTAAAACAAGTCAATTTGATCTAATTTTTAGCAAAATTTTACGAAAGAGTTCAATAAATTTTAACTTAACAAATTCAAAAATGATATTGCTCCTATTGTTCCATGAGAAGAGGTCTCGTTCAGTCATTTGGACAAATAGATGGCGAGCATCCACTAAACATCCGCACTTGACATCCATGCGTATAAGGGTATTTTGTAGTAGTATGTGTGTGAAAACTTAAATTTCGTCTGATTGATGTGGGACTGAATTTGCTTACCCTGTGAAAGGGATTTCTTGGAAATACAAGTTTGCAATAGTTGAAACTAAGTATAAGAATCTACAGGGGTATTGTGTGTATTTAGTTGACAGTAGGCTCCACGAAGCTTTCCCACACTCAAGAACATCTAAATTTGGGAATAGATCAGTCATCTTCCTCAGTGATATCAGCCAATTACCACCAGTTTTGGACAGTCCTCTTTATGCAAGTAATTCATACGGAGTAACCCTTTGGATGGGATTTCAATCTTCCATTACATTGCAAACAATATTTCGGCAACAAGGAACAACCAATGCACAAGTTTCATTCTGGAATTTAATGCTACACATGCGAGATTCAACCCCTCTAATTGAGGATTGGGAACTCTTAATGTCTCACACAGACACACACCTAACTCAGCAAGATCTCAACATTTTTAAGGATGCACCACATTTGTTTACAAAAAACGCTCTGGTGGATTCCCACAACCTTCAGATGTTGAAGGCATTGAACATTCCGATTTCCCAATCCATTGTTGAAAGTAACAGACGGTCTAGACTAGGAAATTTTGATGATGATCAGTTGGAACACAAAGTTTTGTTATGCAAACAACAAAAAATCATACTTATTGCAAATCTATGGGTTGACGCAGGCCTAATGAATGGTGCTACAGGAACAATCATCGACATTGTCTATGATGCGTCAATGCAACCACCAATATTACATTTATTTGTTGTTGTCAAATTGGATAGATACAATAGCCCATGTTGGGATCCCTCCAATCCATTACATATTCGCATACCCCCTATTTTGAGATGGAATCGAAGATAATTGCCGATTAAAATGGCCTGGGGATTAACTATCCACAAGTCGTAGGGACTTACTTTGCACAGAGAAACCGTTGATATTGGAACCACTGAAAGGCATGGTCTGACTTTCACAGCTTTCTCTAGAGTTCCATGTGCATTTCACCTTCTTTTTCATTCGAGAGATACTCAAATATGGCGCAGGTACCAACACTTGGAGCAAGAAGAAACGAGGAAGCAAGACTGCAATCACTCAACCCATCGTAAATACTACCCTCTGCTTTGATATCACCTCCAAAACTACTATACTCAACACTTCTTGTATCCAAAGCGGCACTACTGTTCAAGGGGTATCAAATGTAATCATGTTTATTGAAACTAAAAAATGCCCACTAAAGGCTACCATTCATGATATAAAAACTGCAAATGTATATATGTCTCATTATCAGCACGTAGATCTACATTTATTTGATGTTGTGAAATCTGATATACAACATCAACTATAAAATAAATTAACTATCAAAAACAGTATCAAATGTATTCATGTACGAATTTTTAACAAGATTGAAATGTAGAAACAACCTTAAAATTAAGTGGCCCATCTATATTTCTACACTTACAAAATCAATCACACCCCTTATCAACATCAACTACAAAAGTAATAATTATACCTCTAAAACAAATAACATATACCGTTCGGCATTCACATTGCATGAAACATATGCGATTGCTAGTTTAAAAATATAGATATCTTAGATTTTTTTAATATTATATGGATAAATAATTTCATTACATTCTCTTTATATTTTTCATTGGTTAGTCACAAATACTTATTTCCAAGAAAAAGGGCCCTAAACTCTATTAAAAAAAAAGATATTATTATTTAATGATTAACTTCTTAAAGTTATAAAATAAAATTGTACATGGACACACCATTAAATATATAAATATAAACATAATATAAAGATATTGAGCTAATCATACAAAATATAAAATAATACATATAATATTCTTTTCTATTTCTCCTTAAAAACATACAAATTAAAGATCAATGTATCATTATACCATATTGATTAATGAATTTACTACGTTCATTATATATTTTCTATTAGTGTGTAAAAAATAAATATTTTCCAAATTAAAGGGACCCAAACTCTATCATATGGTCAAGATATTGTTATTTTTTCCCCTGATTTACCAAAATTTATTAATGACGGTCAAATGAATGTCATATTTGATGCTGAAATCAAAACTTTCACAATCACACCATTAGATCTCACTCGTGACTGATTGTCATTGTAGAATGACTATTAACAAAATAATATATAAAACACTATTAAATGATATAGAAAATGATTATAAAAAATACACATATATTTTCTAAATAAATTTCAACGAAAAAAATTACAATGTTCAATTTTTAGTCTAAAGAAAATACACATTACAATAGTCTTAAACTAGTCATCAAAACACCTTAGTATACCATATGAATAACATCGCCAATACTTTGTCTACTCCACCTGGAAGTGGAAGATAAATATTCTTTATCATCCCCAAATATATCATCCAAATCTGTAGCAACCCCTCGTGATGTCTGAAATGCCCCCATTGCTGTTACTCATATGCTTCCCTCTTCCAAATGAAAAAATGCTAAAATAAAGAGTGAAGACTTTAACCTCTTACAAAACTCTTTTGAAATTGTTGGAAAATAGTTGTTCTCATTCATCCTCCTAGGTTTACAAATGTAATCAGGTAGTGTACTACGTCTACAAATGGAACCTACATTGTTTTACTTATAATTTCTAAAACTTGTGATTATTCACAAGTATATGTTGATGATAGGTGAATGAATTATGATATGATGATATCACACTGATATTATAGTTAAAACATACAAGCATGTCTTATTTTTTTGGCATTTTTTTTATCTTAAAGAAATAATTCCTAAATTTTTTTTTGAACAAGCACATACAAAACTACCAAACTCTCCTTATTAAAACAAAAAAATGTAAAATAAAATGTGAATATATGAAGCTAATACATTTTTCTCTAGAGATGATAGTAATATTGTATTAGGTTTGATTTTTTTTTTCAAAAATAAAATTGGGCTTCAAACTTTGATTTTTCAACTTCTTAAATAAAATTAAAAACAGCCATATAATGGCCAAATTAATGTCAAATTCAAGGTTGACCGTATTCTCATCTGACACTATTACACTCACTCGTTCCACCTCTTGGTAGTCATTGTAGTTTACACCCAAGATCATAATGAGGGTATGTGCTTTTAAGATTACTAAAACAGGTTGTTATAATCATAATTACCAAATACAGTGGATGTGGAAAGATTTTCCGTTGTTTTTTTGTGTTTTTTCCCATCCACCGTATCAAACACCGAATATTTCAAACTTTAATAATTGAAAATATAGGAAAAGCCAAAAAAACAAAACATGCATTAGAAAAATAAAAAATTCACTAAAACAAATTTTAAACTCATGTTATTTATTATTAATTAAAGCTAATTGAATGCATTTTATTATTTAATAATACATTACAATAATTTTATAATTCCTTGTCACTTTAATAATTTTGAATATGTTGTATAGTTATATGTTTAATTATTAAAACTATCATATTTTTTATATATACAATTTACCATATTTTTCCATATTTTGTGTACTCCACCATTTAATACTCTATTTATTAAAATCTCATACTCTAACCATCGTTTTACATGAACTGTGTGGCCTCTCAATCAATATACAATTGATATGTTAATTAATAAAAATTAATTTAAACTGCTTGTTACATCGAAGGCGTTACCCCTATGGGAAAGGGCTTTGTGGACATTCATGGGACTATGCCAAATTTGACGGCCTAAATGACGGTTTAACTTTTCTTTGCTATTTTTTGCAGATTTGTTATTTTTAACAATTTTGCTTTCTTGATTTTGCATGCTGCAGCTGGTTTCCTATTTTTAAGTTTTATTTTTTTGTTTTTGCATGCTTTGGGTTGTTGTTATATTATCCTAAATTCACATTTATATATGCACATAACTCACATATTACTTTCCTTACTCTCTCGAGGCATGGTGTTGTTCTAGCAACTGCAAGTACAAAAGGAACTCTGCTTTGCATCTTTAACACATTGGATGGAACTTGTTTGCAGGAGGTATGGCTAATAAAGGTATTTAACTTTTATTGGTATATCGTGTATATCCTGTAATAAAATTAACTACAATATAGATTATGTATCCATTCATCAAATTAATAGAGAACATAACAAAGATTTTGTGGGTTCTGGTCTATTTACAATTATGCTACAACAAAACCATTCTGTCTCACAATCTAAGCCTCTAAATAAAATTCATTGCCGAACTCATAATATATGAAATTCTAAAATTTCTCCAAAATTTAAATAAAATTGGTGGGAATTATAAGTTCAAAACTTTGTCATTGTTCCCGTTGAGATTCAACATCAATTTGAGATCATCCATGTTATATAAAAAATTTCCTATTATTTCACCATGGGCCTTGTGTGCTTCTCAAAGGAATTAATTCACACCCAACAATAATTTCTGAATTTTCTAACTCATAAATCAGCTTCATGTTCATAACATACAATCAGTTTCCCACTCAACCCTATCAACTTCCAAATATTGGAAAAACAAAACCTGAAATTTTACTAAATGTCTAGATCCAAATTTCAGAAATTTAACTAAATGTAAGGTAAACTCTAAAAAAATCCTTTCACTTGAGCACCTCAAGTTTTGAATCCGTAACAATTTATTTTTATATTTAATCTGATACACAATAAATTCATTAGCATTTTTCACCTCTATCATACTTTTTGAATGCCTACTCATGAAACATGAAGTTCATACTTACCTTATAGTGGGAAAGGTTAATAATATGCCTTTAATTAAAGTCACATGGTCATTGTATCTTATACATAATTGTCATTTATGGTCAGTTGACAGGTTTGATGTTGTGTGATGGCCTATTTATCTTATTACATAGGTATGAATGTATTCTTATAAAATCTTAGTATTTGTGTGGTCTTGCCAAACATAAATTGCATTAGTTGGGAATTGATAGACAAACAAAAGGATTTTATGAGGTTATGAAATGTATTTGCATTTTACACCTTGTGAAATATAAAAAAGAATTAATTGCTCAAAAAATGACACTTGCTTAGTAGGTTAAGCAACCACGTGACAACAATTAACTGTTCATTTCAAAATTTTGAGCTGACGAGGTTGTTGGCAGACGTGGATCTCCAACTAATCTTCTCTGCCACATCACACCAACTACTCCAACCACCACATTTAACTCTCCTTCATTCTTTTCTTTTTCCATCCAGAAACTTCTATTTTTGGTGTGTATCTGGAGGCTTCTCTTGACATCTATCTTATGTAAAAAAAAGTTTATGTTACCCTGTTTTTTATGAAAAAGGGCATGAATATATACAGCTCTGTTTTCTGACAAAGGAGTGAAAAACAAGTGCACAACAACTCTAACTGTGTATGTTTTACCAAGGCATAATACAAATACAAAATCTATATTTCTTGTTGTTCTTGCTTGCTGTGGATCTATAAAAAAGAATACTCTGTTTTGGCAGATTTAATACAGTCTTTTTTCTGTTTTACTGTATTTTTCTTCTCCCCCTCCAGCAGAGGCTTAGGGTATACGATCCACATTCGGAACACCTAGACCAAGGGTCTAATACAATTAATTCCAGGAGGAATACTCTAGCCCAGTAAATAGAGAAATCTCAATGGTCAAAATAAAAAACCTAATACCATTTGACATTCACATTGCATTGTACACATGCTATTGCTAGTGTATAGTAATGTGAAAATGTAATCTATTATTCCCCCCACCCAATCTGCAGTTCCTTGTATATTTAAATTTATTATTCAATTTGTGTCAATCTTAAAATGAAAAGTTTTTCGCAATTCTTACCCGAGTCTAAAAAACCGATGACTATGTCTCCTTCTCCGTGGACTGTTTCCTGGACAGGCATCCTTGTCAGATCATCCGAACCCATTCCCATGAAGTTCCAGCTGTGTGTTTTATGTAGCTCTAACACTTCACTCTTGAAAACAAAGACAACGCCTTCCATGGCTATCACATGAGTTCCAATTATCACAAAGATTTTTATAGGAAATTCCATAGATTTGAGAGTCAGATCACTCTTCGAGGCCCATAAGGGCGACAAAGCTCTATATATAATTCAAGTAATTGGAAAAGACGGAAAATTAGATCTGGACATAGAAATACTTGATAGAGTCATGACATCAGTTGCATTCAGTTTGGCCGCAAATCCAGAGAAACTATGATTGTAGCTGTAAATCATGGCCAATGCAGCAGCCTCATGACTGTTCATGGATCACATCATTAGGTCAAATCTTGTATTATATATATTCTGTTTGAACTCACTGATATTTTATACCATATTTGAAAAGAGAAAGTTATCACCTTCCAAGAAGAGATGTTAAAATCTCATAATGCATTTCAGTATTGAGATGAGTCTGTTCAAATCGTTTTATCTCCATGTACACAATGTATACCTGCACACAGATATATACTCACATAAGCATAAATACAGGTAGAATACAGATTGTTTTTTAATGAAATTGATACATTAGTTAGTATACAAAGTAAAATAGGTTAGATCATATATAATTACATCATTTCCGTGTCCATCTGCTTCAAGGGGCTGCATGTACTGCACATATATTAAGATTAATAATGTGAAAAGCTGGGTGCTTCTTCTGGATATTTTCATCATGTATAAAAATGTTCAACAGCCGAAATTTAATAGTTTAGTGCTGGGGAATTAACTTAAATAGGCCAACGTAGTCTGTTCACAAATATATAGGGGAATAAATAGTTATTTAATTACAGCTCCCGTAATGCATTGCGTGGGGAAAAATAATGTGAACTTAAAGGCTAATCATCTACTATTTATTTATGATTACATTGTACTCTTCGACACAAAAGCTACATATCGTTTGTCCCCCTAATCACATGGAATTTTAAAGAATAAAATAATGTGCGCTTAAAGTCTAATTATCCATTGTTTACTTATAATTATATTGTACTTTTCGACATGAAAACTATATATTATTTGTTCCACTAATCACATGGAATTTAAATGATGAAAAGTACAATCAACTCATGTATAAGATCTAATAGAAACATCTACCACTCGAAACACTTTCAATTTTAATTGATTTTTTCCCACCTCAAGTTTGCCTCATTTTAAAAATATTTATAGTTCGTTTTGGCTTTATGCAAAACACATACATAATATTTTGCACCCGTCCTAGCCTTTTATTGGGGTTCAAACATGTCATTAAAATACAGCTTAAAAATTACCTACCAATTTATTTTTTCTATTTATGAAGGGAATATTTTTAATAAGATTTCAAAATAAGGGCTACAACTCAAAAGAAGAGTCCGCTTGGTAATATTGCATCTTTCTACATTTGTTTGTTAATGAATGTATTATTATAATTTCATTTTACATTCCAAACATTAGTTCATTCATATTTCTCTTCTTTGAAATCAATCCAAATATTGATATATTTTTCGATCCTGTTTCTATTCTCGTCTTCCTATTTTGAAAGAAAAATATTTGGAGTTCATCGATAATGTTATAGTTTATATGTTTTAGTAGTATATTGAGTTAATTAGTATTTTTGTGACTCTATGACTTGTATTTTTTTGTGAAAGTGGAAGTGGTGTTTTTACTACAATGATTATATTGAATAAATGTACAAACTCAACAAGGTCCAATATATAACCCAACGTCAACAAGACACCACTCATAAATGGAAGATTCCATATGAAAATTCTACAAGTTGTGTCAATCGTAGCTCCGTTGGAATAATCATGCAAATATGGGGTCTCAATCATTGTTTCTTTTCATTTGTTGTTCCTTATAAATGGTTAGATCAAATCTAGGGCCATACATGAGTGGAGAGACAAACTCTCTTATTATGGTGTGAAACACATGCCCCTGACAATGCTCTCCTAGTTCACCCTTGATGCCTAAAATTTCCACATGTTCATCCCGAAGTATGCTGAGTGAAAGACTTAGCTGATTTCACACTCGATCCTGAAGTATGTTGGGTAGGAAAACTGATGAATAGGAAGGGAAAACTGCCGCAATTGCCTCTGTAAAATTTAGGAGGTGTCAGATAAGCCTGGACCAAGGCACCTAGGCGTCAGAGACCTCTGCTAGGCACCTGTGATTGAGCACGATCTCAGAATTTGGTTTTTCTGGTCTAACAAGATGGTGGCTAACCTTCGCTCTTGGTCACTTATATGTCCCTGGATGATCGCAGAATTTTCCTATAACATGCAAAGAGAAGATGACCTGCAAAACCCTCAAACTACATCAAATCCCAAAAAAAAACATGCAATATGAGGAGTCAGACTGACCTTGGTGGTCACTCAACCGAGTGAACTTACGATCGAGAGTTGCATTACATCTCAGACTCCATGTAGTTTTGTTTGTGAGAGAGAGAATCATGCCCTAGGAATCCTTTGTGCAAGTGCACTTAATAGCGGGTGATAGCTAGATGTACCAATGTAAATAGATGTGTGGATGGAAAAATGATCTTCCCCTTCCTATGAAGTGTATGAAGAAAATTCAGTCCCTTGTCCCTTGTATGGATGCTAGATGGATGTCTTTAGTGCTCTTAGACGTCTCTAGATGCAAGCTTAGGTGATGGTAATAAATGCTTAGAGTTTGGTCCTTGATTTTAGTCACATAGCATTGTATTTATATGATTCTCTTGGTTGAGTTTCGTAATTGACAACTGGAAGGCCGACCCATAAGAAATTAAGATGCCCAAAAGAGGAAAGAGGCCCAAAGAGAGCGAGTAAGGTGGAAAGATGATAGGAATGCCAAGAGGGGATGAAGGCGTTTGAGCATTGGTGTCCTAGCTAGGCACTGGGGTTCGAAGTCATGAAAGATAAAATAGTAAAGTATTGACTGGTGTAACGCCCAAAAATTTGACACACAAATACAGTAGTAAAAATACCGGAATATATTTTTAGTATACATGACACCACATGAGATTACTTAGGACAACACACAACACATGATATGTAGGCACAAACATTAACCCACATAGATAACATGAAAATCTGTGATGCACAACAAGGCCACTTTTTCCCAATCGACAAGTCACAACATAACGATCCAACTACAATATAAACTCCCATATAGGCACCATCCATGACACAACACCTTCCCAGTTTACATATTTATTACATTCGTATTTCGTTATTAACCTTAATCATTTGATAATCACTTGTTATGCAGTCCTTCATTTTTCTTCAAGCTAGACTACATTATCTTTATTTTGCTTAACATTTCACTGGTGATGATTCCATCTAATTTTTCTTGGTTCCCTTTATCACAATAGCATGATGTAGCCTGATTGTTGGTAGGTTTATATGTGCATACATGAGGCTAAGAATGGATCAAATTAAATTTTGATGGAGCATCGAGAGGATATCCAGGTAGAGTTGGCTACAAATGCATTTTTAAGGATTCAAGGTGTCAATCTGTGATGGCTTTAGCTGTAGATTGAAGAGTTTCCTCTAATAATGTGGTCGAAGGCATGGATCTCCTCTTCGGTCTTTTGGAGGCTAAAAATTAGAATTGGCAGTGTTTGTGGATAGAGGGAGACTCTAAAATTATCATCGGGGAAATTATTGGTAAGCAACCTAAGGCTTGGTTTTCGGAACCGATCGGTCAACAAATTAAGGCAATCCTCCCCTTTTTTCATACTCACTTTTCTCATATTAGAAGATCTAAGAATCAAGTGGCCCACTGCTTGGCTAACAAAGGAGTTAAGATATGGGACGAATGTCATAAAAAGTGTCATGAATGGAAAGAGAATTTTCCTAGTGAAATTATAACTCTTTCCTCGCATGATGCAAAATTGGCCTTAAACCTTGGTAATGAAAAATCATTTTTCGATGGCCCGGGAGATTATTACCATAGTTGGGTTGAATTATGGTAATAGATGGGAAATATTCATATATAGATTTCGAGTACAAAACACCTTCCCCTTCCCCCGTGTGAGGTGAGGTGAAGGTCTATTGAGTGCTCTTTTCTAGTGTAGGAATTCATTTCCATTGTGTTTTGATGCTTTGTTGGTGTGGCATTTGGTGGGCTCTACAGTTTTGATGCAAAGGTGTTTGGCTAAGGATATCTTACTCCCTCTTAGTTTTCTTATGATATCATTCAACTTCCTCTTTGGAGCTTCAAAGGCTAATTTTCAATATTACGGGGGATTATGCTGTCATCCAAGACTGCTTATGGTCTTTGGTTACCTTCTTATTCCCTTTGAGGTGAAATGCTAGTTATGATAGAATAACCAGAGCAAGGAATTTGCTAATATTGATTATATGACGGAGTCTTAGTCTTGGCTAACTCGGCCTAGGCTGGGACTGGAATTCTTCAGGGCTCAAATGGCTTCTTCTCACACTTGCAACCTAACTAAAGCTCTCCCAACTTGTACATTAATGTTGTCAGGCTTCTCACAATTCAAAAATCAAATTGAAAATAGAAGAAAACGTGTTGCTTTGCCTACACGACTTGGCCACAGACAGTTACAAAGTTTACCCTCTACAGGTAATGAAAAACCATACTCGGAGTTTACTAATGAAAGAGAGAGTTTGACCTCTCAAAAAAATTACAACTAAAACTATTAAGAATCATTATATTAATTTAAATAATGAAATATACATGAATTAAGGGCGGATGAATATTCCAAAAAATTTAGATGCAAAACTTTATAAAATTGTGAAAATCAAAAAATAGATTTGCCATGTGGCACAATGTGATTGGCTAGTGAAAACAATATTGTAAAATAATGTTTGACATTTGGCCGAAGAATTACTCTAATTTATGTGTGGGGATGCAAACAAACAATGATCCATCATCAATAGAAAAAGCAACAAATAAATGAAGCAAAAAGAACCAATGGAAACTTAAGATCTACCTTCCTGTAGTAAAAAAACGAAACCCTTTGCTAAATTTTTAGATCATGAAAGTGACCCAGCTCTTTGTTTGCTCCCAAATGTAAAAACAACACAACCGATTCAAACGCTAAACACGCCTAAAGTGGATAAATAGACCCGTAAAAATCATACGTAGTCAGCAAAGGGTGTCCAGTTAAAACCGAGGTGTTGTCTGACGTGGCAGCATCGCCCCACGCATTAACTATAAACTGGAAGATGCGTGACCCGAGCAAAACAACAAAGTGACGAAATATGCAAAAACGTCTAGATGGCCGTCAAACCGTCAAATTTAACATAGTCATAGAAACGTCCGCAAGCGCCTTTCCCATAGGGGGAACACTAGTGATAGTCAAATGGATGCAAAATTTAATTTATAAAATAAAATTGTACATGAACACACTATTAAACATATAAACATAATATAAATATATTGAGCTAATCATACAAAATATAAAATAATACATACAATATTCTTTTCTATTTCTTCTTAAAAACATAAAAATTAAAGATCAATGTATCATTAGACCATATTGATTAATAAATTTACTATGTTCATTATATGTTTTTTATTGGTGTGTAAAAAATAAGTATTTTTCAAATTAAAGGGACCCAAACTCTATCATATGGTCAAGATATTACTATTTTTTTGCCTAATTTACCAAATTTTATTAATGACAGTCAAATGAGCGTCACATTTGATATTGAAATCAAAAATTTCATAATCACACCCTTAGATCTCACTCCTGATGAATTTCCATTGTAGAATGACTATTAACATAATAATATATAGAGCACTATTAAATGATATAGAAAATGATTATAAAAAATACACATATATTTTCTATAAATTTTTGACAAAAAAAAGTACGTACAATGTTCAATTTTTAGTCTAAAGAAAATACACATCACAATAGCCTTAGACTAGTCATCAATACACCTTAATATGCTATATGAATAACATCGCCATTACTTTGTCTACTCCACTTGGAAGTGGAAGGTAAATATTCTTTATCTAAAACATTATCATCCCCAAATATATCATCTAAATCTGTAGTAACCCATCTTGATGTCTGAAATGCCCCCATTGCTATTACTCCTATGCTTCCCTCTTCCAAATGAAAAAAAGCTAAAATAAAGAGTGAAGACTTTAACCTCAAACAAAACTCTTTTGAAATTGTTGGAAAATAGTTGTTCTCATGCATCCTCCTAGGTTTAGAAATGTAATCAGATAGTGTAATAGGTCTACAAATGGAACCTACTTTTTTTACTTATAATTTCTAAAACTTGTGATTATTCACAAGTATAGGTTGATGATAGGTGAATGAATTATGATATGATGATATCACATTGATATTATAGTTAAAACATACAAGCGTGTTTCATTTTTTTTTTGGCATTTTTTTACATCTTAGAGAAATAGTTCCCATAAGAAATTTGAATAAACACATACAAAACTACCAAACTCTTCTTATTAAAACAAAAAATGTAAAAAAAAAAAGTGAATATATGAAGTTAATACATTTTTCACTAGAGATGATAGTAATATGACATGCGTGTAATGCTGAGTAACAAGGTAGAATACTCACAAGTAATTACTCTCCATTAGTTGCAAGTCCAAGTTTGTTGGGGTTTAAATGAGTGGTTTTGTTCATTGAAAGGTTCCTCATTGATTATGAACTTCATGACCTTATCCATAAGATGAATGGCCTCAATCTAGCTGCACTTTAGTACTGTATTGAGTTTGAAAAACTATTTCCAAAACTAAAATTGGGCTTCAAACTTTGTTGCATATTAAAGATATTGTAACGCCGGGAAAATAACCGACGCCACACTTACAACAACGATGACGACGACGCCGCGAACAAACAAACGTCCCGAAAATGCGACAATTTTAAAAAAAAAAAAAAAACGTTGGTTGCAAGGTATTTGTACCTACCCTTGACGGTCATCAAAAATTTTATATTTTTCACTTGAGGTAATATATACAATCTTCAGTTTGATTACATGACCACTACATGTATTATTTAAAATCTCAAACTGAGGAGTACATATATGCATTACCACCAGATTGCATGCTTATAACCCAAAGGGTGAGTTATTAACTTAATCATGATTTTCTTGTGGTTTAAACGTAACCAAGATGAAAATTTCCAAGATTCAAGGTTAAGCCAACATGAGACTAGGTAAGTTAACGATAACCGAGTCGACTATTGCGACAGTAGGCAAAATTTTTAATATATATTACAAAGAATACACATATATTAAAAAAAAGGTGTGTTACAAAGAAATACACATATATTACTATTTCGTTGACTTTTTTTTTGAATTCAGTAAGTTCCTAGATCTCTCTGAAAGGTTAAGTACTTTTACAATAAGTGATATTAGTTGGAGTTAAGAAAGGTCTCCATTTGCTCACTATTCCTTTTGCATATAGAATTATGATTTATACAAGGTGCTATAGGAAGCGAATATAAAAGTATTAGTTAGTTTTCTTTTTATTTTATCCTTTAAAAAAAAAAAAAAAAACACAAAAAGAAACAATGGTCGCATCAAGGGAAAACTAGAGTTTTGACTTGCCCACCTCTAACCTCCTTTAAACGTTATATAAGCACTTCCATGTTTACTAAAATTGGATGAGAATTTAAGTTTTGGGAGGCGTGGGTAGATCAACTGCTACTGCCTCTTTATTTAAACGTTGTCCATTGAATTAAGACTGTTCTCCTAGCTGGCCGCATTCAATGCGTGATTCAATGTCTTCAAACATTCACTTATTATCAATGCCAACCCGAGGAGCCAACAACCACACATTGTCGACCTACCGTTTCAATTCGGCACAGTCCAAGACAGAAATGTGGTAAACCCAAATCTCTATGTGGATGCGTGGAGATAGGTGAGGATTATCCAAGCAAGATACAGGAAATTAACAATTATGCTTGGTGGAGGGGGTGGGCGACTCAACCACCAGCTGTCACAACTATAAACTCCCTGCCTAGCATGTCAAAACATACTGACTGAGCCGCTCAACACAATTAAATTCACAAGATTTCCAAATCTAATTATCACCAAGCCGACCTGCTGAGCGAGGACTGTCCTAAGCCGTGTGAAAGGAAGGTGAGGAGGATAAGGACGTAGCTACAGCTACCAAGATAGGCATGTTACTTTTTTCAATGGCCCATCCGCGTGAAGAACAGTCAGAGTGAAGGCAAAGGCGCAGGTGGAAGCAGCAGGCGCTTTTTTCCTTCTTTCATTCGCCCATGGCCGCGCATGGTGCAAGGAGGTGAATAAAAGGATCTTGGGCGCGTGCACAGACAAGTAGAGAGGCGAACCAGTGAGCAGGTCGGCCAAAGAACAGGCTGTTCGACTATGGACCTCTTCATCGGTTTTGCAAAACTCCTAAATAGGCGACCACGAAACACGCTTTTGCAAGCACTGTAACAATTTAAATATTCACTGTGACAGACAGTGCTTTGTATATCAAGTTGTCTGTCAGGCGTGTCTACTGAAATGTATCATCATTTTTTTTTATATTAACAGTTATCCTCTTAGACATGATTTATGGGTGATTGACTGGTCTTGATTTGAGACTAACTTCACATTTGGTTGGGCAGTTGCGAGACCTACCATGTAGCTTGATATTTGTGAAGCTAGAACCACTCGCAGTGTCCTAAACTGTAAAAAAAAACGTTTAAAACGTTTGTGAGCATTGCAACAATTTAAATGCTCTCTGTGACAGTCAGTGTTTTGTGTATCGAGTTATCTATCAGGCATTTTTACTGAAACGTATCATCTTCTGTTTTTTTTTTTTAATTAATTAATTTATTTATTTAACAGTTATTCTCTTAGACCCGATTTAAGGGTGATTGACTGATCTTGATTTTGAGACTAACTTTACATTTGTTTTGGGCAGATGTGAGGCCTGCTATGCAGTTTGATATTTTTGAAGCTAAGACCACTCGCAGTATCCTAATCTGAAAAAAAAAGACGTTTAAAATACCTGCAAACATTGCAACAATTTAAGTATTCTTTGTGACAGTCAGCCTCTGTGTATCAAGTTGTCTATCAGACATATCTACTGAAACGTATCATCATTTTTTTTTATATTAGCAGTTATTCTTTTAGACATGATTTAAGGGTGATTGACTGGCTTTGTAATGAAAAGAAATATATAATCATTAAGACTTGATGGAGACAGTCGGTTATAGCAAACTTGTCTCCACAGCATTATAGCAAACTTGTCTCCACAGCATGTATGCCCATATGTGTATCACATGAATAATTATCTGTATATACGTACACTTACTGTTGTTGTTC
Organism: Taxus chinensis; assembly: GCA_019776745.2. Lineage (NCBI taxonomy): Eukaryota > Viridiplantae > Streptophyta > Pinopsida > Cupressales > Taxaceae > Taxus > Taxus chinensis. The sequence goes on from CM034152.1 coordinate 77,880,072, forward strand.
AACAAGCATTGTAGAAGTTTTCTACCTTATACAATTTCCACATGATTAATACATAATAAGTATTTATGTTGCTGTTCAACCATATTATAGTTTATTTTGATAAATTCATTTGTTTTAGTATTCCTTAGATAAGAATGATATTCAAACCTACTAGTACTTTTGCTAGACATTAAGGGGTGTTGGGCATCGAACTTGATAAATTTAGATTATTTGCATTCGCATTTATTTCTAGTCAACTTTAATTGACTTTGCATGGAATTTTAAGCAATTTGATTCATTTTCTTCTACAATTGTCAATAATTTCACAATGGGCACATAGATGAAGAAGGTCATAATAGAGTTAGAGCTTAGAATATTTCATTATCTTACTAAAAACCATTTGAAAATTTAAGCCCTTCCATCAAATATAAAATGATAAATAATGCTCTATCTTTCCAGGGTTTCCAACAAAGTTTTAATACATTTTCTTTTGTAATTCCTTTCCAATATTCCACCAAGAATTCAACAACTTTTCAATAAGTTTTAAAGTAAGAAATACTATCATCTCAATGCAACTTTTCCTTCCATTTCTTTTACAACACATCCTACTTCATGTGAAACAAATTGCATTAATGTAAGCTAAAGAAAACAAGGCAATATTACATTTATTTCCCCACTCAAGGTGGTTGCTTACATGATGTTTTAACATTGTCAACAACAAGGTTCTTGTGCTCCAAAGTGTTCTCATCCATGCTCCATGTTCCAAGTGTTTCAAATCACAACCAAGATAGGGGGAGAGGCAACACTCTCCTCCCAACCAAATCTCAATGGAGAAGAGAAGAAATCTCCTCCATTGACCCCCGAGCCCCAAACACAACACAATGAAGGGTGGTCTCCAACTCAAGGCAACAATACTTGCTTCCACAATACAATTTTCTTCACAACATTCAAGGTAAAAGAGGAAACAACAAAGAAACATAAATAACACAATACTTTGCACAACAAGGCTTTCATCCAAGCCAACAAGAGAAGGAACTATGGGAATGTTTTTCTTATGCCTCCCAATTGAGATGAGATGCCCATCCAAAACCCTCCACAATAAAACGCAAGTCCCTATGACTCTTATGCCTCCCTCAAGTACCCCTTTTTCCTCCCATACTCTTATGCCTCCCTCCTCTTATGGCTCCCTCAAAGACAAGGTAGAATGTAAAAATTCTTACCCAAGATGGGCATCCCTCTCAAACTCCCTCCACAATATCCTAATCTACTCTTTTGCCTCCCTCATGAGTATTCCCATAGACCTCTCCTATACTACACAATAAGCATTCTATCCATTTTTCACAATACACCAAAGTAAACATGCATTTTTCACAATTTTAGCATAGAAGCAACAATAATATGAAAGCAAAACAAAGGAGAGGGTTTCCTACCTCTCCATTGGAGAAGCCTAAACCAAGAAACTTGTCCAAGCTCCTTCCCAAATCAATCCAAGCATGCAAGTCCAAGCACTCTCTTTTTCTCTTCTCCCAATTCTTTTCTCTCAAAAATAACAAAGGAGAACTCTTCAACAAAACAAAAACAAAACTCCAAAAAAAAAACCCCCTCAACATGAGAGGAAATTTCCATAAATAGACCAAGGGAAAAGTGAGGGTGATGTGGCTCCTTGTAGGATGCCACATCACACATCCTCAAGACCACCTCCCTTTAGTCAACTCAAATCCCAAAACACCATAAATGGGTGGTTGGGTTGAATGACATCCACAATCCAAAAGCATCCCTTCCCCATGTGCCTTAAGGCACCATTAAATGCAAAAAGAGGAAAAGTGCACTCCAAAGTCATATTTCCCTTCCCAAAACAATAAATAATCCCCATTTTGGATTCCCAACCCATAGATATGGTTGGTAAGGGGTTTTGGGAAGTGTGGGACAAGTTTAACTTGTCCCACAAGTCCCCTAAAATTGCCGTAAATATCAAATTCGAGATTCAAAGAACATGGAGTGGTCAACACTCAAAACCAAGCATTCAATACAAGAGGACACACAAGGCTCAAGGAGCCAACAATCAAAATTTATTACACCCACTTGACTTCCCTCCAAAACTTAAAATTTAAAGCAAGATGTTAATTTAATCCTAAACATACTTAACAAAAGTAATTTAACAAAAAGACATCACAAAAGAAATCACCTACTAAAGCAAGTTAAAACAAACAATTAAAATTCTTACCCCCTTGGTCACATTAGAAAATTTCCCCCTCATGGAAATTTTCTTAACACATAAAAGAATAAGGGTAACACAATACAATTCACTAGTTGCCTTGACGACCAAATGCTGTAACCACCTGACATCCTGTTGTGTTTGGTTCCCAATCCCCCTCATGGTTGTGATCAATTTCCTGCAAAATCTAACAATACCTTCTGGCCTCGTGACCATATTAGTGACGTCGAAATAATAAAACACATGCACGTATACATAACAATTTACACCATTGAACAACCTAATTAAACCAATGCTAGAATCAATTAATTCACCAATTGTTTAATTTTCTATCATTTCGATTATAACAATCCATCACTTTGCGCTAAGATCACAACATCAACAATCATCTAGAAATATCCATAATTTATGTCTAATACATCCATACAGTAGTAACAGTTAGAACATCGAATACTGATTTAGGAATCAAGCATATAAATTTACTGCAATAGTCACATCATGTCGCAAGTATAACATGTATATACTGTCTATCAATAAGTAAAATGAGTGTATCAATTTCCATCTAGAAATGTTTAATTTTTATTCCGATATCAAGGTCTAGGAATCCAATAAAGAGTGACCAGAGCCTAAGCAATACAACAATAGTAATGACATAAAGTCAAGGTAATAATAATAATCAAAACACCATATAAATCTTGGTGTCCACACCTTTTAATTTTCATGCTAACTAGAAAACAGCAGTCATGTTTATGATTGTAACAATTTATAAAAAAACGCTCATGGTTCATTTAGTATCGAAGGGAAGTGGGCATTACAGATATTGTGATTTTTCAACTTTAAAAAAAAAATAAACAGCCATATAGTGGCCAAATTAACATCAAATTCAAGGTCGACCATATTCTAAACATCTAACACTATTACACTCACTTGTTCCACCTCTTGGTAGTCATTGTAGTTTACACCCAAGACCATAATCAAGTTATGTGATTTTAAGTTTACTAAAACATATTGTTATAATCATAATTACCAAATACGGTAGATGTGGAGAGATTTTCCGTTTTTTTATGTGTGCTTTTTTCCCATCCACGTATCAAACACCAAATATTTCAAGCTTTAATAATTGAAAATACTGGAAAAACAAAAAAAACAAAACATGCATTAGAAAAATAAAAAATCCACCAAAACAAATTTTAAACTCATGTTATTTATTATTAATTAAAGCTAAATGAATGCATTTTATTATTTAATAATACACTACAATAATTTTATAATTCCTTGTCACTTTAATAATTTTGAATATGTTGTATAATTATATGTTTAATTACACCGAAGGTGTCCCCCCTATGGGAAAGACCTTTGTGGACATTCATGCCCTTGGCATAATTTAGACGGCCGTTTTACTTTTCTTTTCTATTTTTAACAGTTTTAATTTTTAATTTTGTCGTTTTGCTTTTCTTTGATATTTTTAACAGTTTTTCTTTTTAGTTTTACAATTTATAGTTTTGCATGTTCAATTCAGGGTAAATTTAGCTAATCTATTGGGTATATTATGCATGGTGAATGAGTATTTATGTATCGTATGTCTCTCTCTGTTTGAAGTTCATGTTCGAAGTTTTGTGTTCCTATTTGATATCGAAATTGGGGCAAGGAGATACACAAGACTTGGAGTGGGAGGTGCCCGTGATTGTTCTAGTGTTTCACATGGAGTTTTGGGATTATTTGGGGTAGAAGGATCCTTTTCCAAGCAACCTTTGGATGGTGAGATAGAGAGCATACAACAACGCATTGCAACAAGACAACATTTATACGCCACAGGTTGTCTTGCACGCTCTTTATGCTGATTTAGGCCCTAAGATCTGATAGTGAATAAGTTTTTTGGGCGACCTTTAAAGGTTACTTGATTTTTTTATTTTGCACATTGTATCTGCTCTCAAAATTAAAAAGGCCAGTAAGGTTTCATGATATGGGTCTATGTCTGGTTTGGAAGTTTTTCATTACTTCTCATTGCTGTCAATAATATTTCTGCAGTCGGATCTTTACACTTTGGAAGATGGAAAAAATCACAAAACCCCTGTTGTAGCTCACCCTTAGACCAAATTACCGGTAGAAGACCACAAATTTTGCTTTCTTTTGAATTTATAAAGATATTTTCTTCAAATTGGTCATGTAGACACATAAATCATATTCAATGAATAAGAATTTATACGAGATCTGGTTCTTCAATTTAACACAACCTGCCAAATCTGTCTATAGTTTAGCATAAATAAATTTATGGTGGATCTATATGGAGACTTGCTTATATATTTGGTAAGCAATACTTTCTTTGATTTTCTCTGTATAGGATTTTTCATTCAACATTAAATTGAAGTAGATTGAACTGGAATGTCCAATGAAAATAGTTCTCGTAAATGTAATCTGACAAATAAGGTGTTGTGGATATAGTTCATTAGGTGATTTTATAAAATTGGGTAAAATTTTGGCACTGGCCTGGCTAAAATTGGATTAGTTGATGTGTGAGAATATATGGCGTGACCACCTGTTGGTAATTTTTTATATGACAGGACCAAATATGTGGAGAGAAATTATCTGTAATTATAGTTGATTATGTGAGAATTTTCTTGATTTTTGAGACTTATTTTTTCTAATCTACAGGTTGGATGTTTTGTGTAATGTGTTTGTTTTATATTATTGACGAGTGGAGCTGATTTTAGGTAAAATTGAATTATATGCCTCAATCCATTTTCGCTTTAAATATTAGGTAAAATTCATGCTTATGCAGTCAAAAGTGTTGTAATAGAAATGTATGCTAAATACAGATGAGTGATTTCTTGGACACCAATGATTGTAGCAGATGGACTTAATAGTTTTTAGGTTTTAGCCCTTGATTCAATTGTGTACGTATGGATTTTTGCAACTTTAATAACAATACACAACAATCATGTCACTTTGCATGAATGAAGCAAATTAATTAGAAAACTATTATAAACCCTTTCTTACCCATTGACCATCTTCATGAGCTTTAGGGATTTCAAAAAAATTGGTTTTGTAAAAAATCAGGTCCTCTTTTACATGAATTTCTAGTTGGGAATTTGGATTTACTTAGGTCAAACTCTATATGAGTAATTTTTTAGTTTAATCATCACCATGAAAATATTAATGAAACAAAATAGGGGTTGAAAATTATAGCAATTTTCAATTTAATCTAAAAAAAAGTTTAGATTAATTGATATGAGTCTCTTAAGTGATGGGAATGAGTGGGTGGAAGTGGAGAGTTTGGAGTTGGATGAAATGTTTGGTGCAACGACTTCCTACATTGTCTAATTTATCTCAGAAGTTTCCAAATGAAGTCCACATAAAGGTAATTTTTAAGGATATTTGTAAAAATTCACAAGAATACCATTAAGGGAAACATTTCATCACATCAATGATGCAATCGTACTCCAAATATGTGGGAATGGATTGCCACCAATCATCTAGTGATGTTCTTCCCATACACAGTCTCAGTCAAATTCCTAAGGAGGGGATCATCAGGGGAAAATGTTACACCATTGATATGGAGTGGACTTACTCTAAACATGTGGGAAATGATGGGCACAGTTATCCTGTCCAAAGACACAAGGAGGAGATTATACAAGGAAAACATTGCACCAAATCATGATTGGTGCAGGACTACCACAATCAAGACATTACATCAAATCAGTTGTGCAGATTTACTCCAATCAAGTAGGAATGGATATGCACTATATACTTGCAAATTTATTCCTAGATAGTCATTGCCTTGCTTTATTGTTAAATGTTAACTCTTTTCATGGGCAATGCACATTTGGTTTCCATTGGACATCAATACATGGTTGAAGTATTGGCCTAATAAATCCATTTCCAATAAGCTGAATGCACAACTTATGCAACTTTGTTGCCATCATCTTGTACAAAGAGGCTAATTAACTACTACAATTTCACCCAAATAATTAAGTACCCATCTAAATCAAATAACATATACCGTTCGGCGTTCACATTGCATTGTACACATGCGATTACTAGTTATCAAAACTATTATATTTTTTATATATACAATTTACCATATTTTATGTCCACATTTAATATTCTATATATTAAAATTCTCGTATTCTAACCATCGTTTTACATGAACTGTGTGGCCTCTCAATAAATATATAATTGATATGTTAATTAATAAAAATTAATTTAAACTGCTTGTGTATAGTAATGTGAAAATGTAATCTAATATTCCCCCCACCCAATCTACAGTTCCTTGTAATTCAATTTGTGTCAATCTTAAAATGAAAAGTTTTTCACAATTCTTACCCGAGTCTAAAAAACCAATGACTATGTCTCCTTCTCCGTGGTGTGTTTCCTGGACAGGCATCCTTGTCAGATCATCCGAACCCATTCCCATGAAGTCCCAGCTGTGTGTTGTATGTAGCTCTAACACTTCACTCTTGAAAACGGAGACAACGCCTTCCATGGCTATCAGATGAGTTCCAATTATCACAAAGATTTTTATAAGAAATTCCGTAGATTTGAGAATCAGATCACTCTTCGAGGGCAATAAGGGCGACAAAGCACTATATATAATTCAAGTAATTGGAAAAGACGGAAAATTAGATCTGGACATAGAAATACTTGATAGAGTCATGGCATCAGTTGCATTCAGTTTGGCCGCAAATCCAGAGAAACTATGGTTGTAGCTGTGAATCATGGCCAATGCAGCAGCCTCATGACTGTTCATGGATCACATCATTAGCTCAAATCTTGTATTATATATATTCTGTTTAAACTCACTGATATTTTATACCATATTTGAAAAGAGAAGGAACCTTCCAAGAAGAGATGTTAGAATCTCATAATGCATTTCAGTATTGAGATGAGTCTGTTCAAATCGTTTTATCCCCATGTACACAATGTATACCTGCACACAGATATATACTCACATAAGCATAAATACCAGCAGGTAGAATACGGATTGTTTTTTAATAAAGTTGATACATTAGTTAGTATACAAAGTAAAATAGGTTAGATCATATATAATTACATCATTTCCGTGTCCATCTGCTTCAAGGGGCTGCATGTACTGCACATATATTAAGATTAATAATGTGAAAAGCTGGGTGCTTCTTCTGGATATTTTCATCATGTATAAAAATGTTCAACAGCCGAAATTTAATAGTTTAGTGCTGGGGAATTAACTTAAATAGGCCAACGTAGTCTGTTCACAAATATATAGGGGAATAAATAGTTATTTAATTACAGCTTCCGTAATGCATTGCGTGGGGAAAAATAATGTAAACTTAAAGGCTAATCATCTACTATTTATTTATGATTACATTGTACTCTTCGACACAAAAGCTACATATCGTTTGTCCCCCTAATCACATGGAATTTTAAAGAATAAAATAATGTGAGCTTAAAGTCTAATCATCCATTGTTTACTTATAATTATATAAGCCATGAAAACTATATATTATTTGTTCCACTAATCACATGGAATTTAAATGATGAAAAGTACAAGCAACTCATGTATAAGATCTAATAGAAACACCTACCACTCGAAACAATTTCAATTTTAATTGATTTTTTCCCACCTCAAGTTTGCCTCATTTTTTCAATATTTATAGTTCGTTTTGGCTTTATGCAAAACACATACATAATATTTTGCACCCGTCCTAGCCTTTTATTGGGGTTCAAACATGTCATTAAAATACAGCTTAAAAATTACTTACCAATTTATTTTTTCCATTTATGAAAGGAATATTTTTAATAAGATTTCAAAATAAGGGCTACAACTCAAAAGAAGAGTCCACTTGGTAATATTGCATCTTTCTACATTTGCCTGTTAATGAGTGTCATACTTTCATTTTACATTCCAAACATTAGTTCATTTATATTTCTCTTCTTTGAAATCAATCCAAATATTGACATATTTTTCAATCTTGTTTCTATCTTCGTCTTCCTATCTTGAAAGAAAAATATTTGGAGTTCATCGATAATGTTATAGTTTATATGTTTTAGTAGTATATTGAGTTAATTAGTATTTTTGTGACTCTATGACTTGTGTTTTTTTGTGAAAGTGGAAGTGGTGTTTCTACTACAATGATTATATTGAATAAATGTACAAGCTCAACAAGGTCCAATATATAACCCAACGCCAACAAGACACCACTCATAAATGGAAGATTCCATATGAAAATTCTACAAGTTGTATCAATCGTAGCTCCGTTGGAATAGTCATGCAAATATGGGGTCCCAATCATTGTTTCTTTTCATTTGTTGTTCCTTAGAAATGGTTAGATCAAATCTAGGGCCATACGTGAGTGGAGAGACCAACTCTCTTATTATGGTGTGAAACACATGCCCCTGACAATGATCTCTTAGTTCACCCTTGTTGCCTAAAATTTCCACATGTTCATCCCGAAGTATGTTGAGTGAAATACTTAGCTGATTCACAAGTGATCCCAAAGTATGTTGGGTTGGAAAACTGATGAATGGGAAGGGAAAACTACTGCAATTTCCTCTGTAAAATTTAGGAGTTGTCGGATAAGCCTGGACCAAGGCACCTAGTCGCTAGAGATCTCTACTAGGCACCTGTGACTGAGCACGATCTCAGAATTTGGTTTTTTTGGTATAACAAGATGGTCACTAACCTTCACTCTTGGTCGCCTGTATGTCCCAGAATGATCACAGAATTCACCTATAACATGCAAAGAGAAGATGACCTACAAAACTCTCATACTACATCAAATACCAAAAAGAAAAGATGAAATATGGGGAGTCAGACTGACCTTGGTGGTCACTCAACCGAGTGAACTTACGACCGAGCGATGCATTACATCTCAGACTCCATGTAGTTTTGTTTGTGAGAGAGAGAATCATGCCCTAGGAATCCCTTGTGCAATTGCTCTTAATAGCGGGCTATAGCTAGATGTACCAATGTAAATAGATGTGTGGATGAAAAAATGAACTTCCCCTTCCTACGAAGTGTATGGAGAAAATGCAGTCCCTTGTCCCTTGTATGGATGCTAGATGGATGTCTTTAGTGCTCTTAGACGCCTTTGGATGCAAGCTTAGGTGATGGTAATAGATGCTTAGAGTTTGGTCCTTTATTTTAGTCACATAACATTGTATTTATCTGATTCCATTGGTTGAATTTCATAATTGACAATTGGAAGGCCGACCCATAAGAAATTAAGATGCCCAAAAGATAAAAGAGGCCCAAAGAGAACGAGTAAGGTGGAAAGATGATAGGGGTGCCAAGAGGGGATGAGGGTGTCTAGGCGTTGGTGTCCTAGCTCAGCACTGGGGTTCAGAGTCATGAAAAATAAAACAGTAAAGTATTAACTGGTGTAATGCCCACAAATTTGACACACAAATACAATAGTAAATATATATATATAAATATATATATATATATATATATATATATATATATATATATATATATAATTACATTGTTGTATACATGACACCACATGAGATTACTTAGGACAACACACAACACATGATATCTAGGCACAAACATTAACCCACATAGATAACATGAAAATCTGTGATGCACAACAAGGCCACTTTTTCCCAATCGACAAGTCACAACATAAAAATCCAACTACAGTATAAACTCCCATATAGACACCATCCATGACACAACACCTTTCCAGTTTACACATTTTTTACATTTGTATTTCGTTATTAACCTTAATAATTTGATAATCACTTGTTATGGAGTCCTTCATTTTTCTTGAAGCTAGACTACATTATCTTTATTTTGCTTAACATTTCACTGGTGATGATTCCATCTAATTTTTCTTGGTTCCCTTTATCGCAATAGCATGATGTAGCCTGATTGTTGGTAGGAGCATATGTGCATACATGAGGCTACTAGTGTTTGTCCTACGGATTTGTTTTCTAAGTTATATGTTGTTTGGTTCTTTATCCCTTACAATAATCTCCATAACTTAAATAATTATTTTCCATATTTCAAAATGCATACAAAATTCCTAATTTTCTCGTTCTTATGTTAAGGTTCAGCTTCTTAGACATTTATTTGATGTTTCAATTCTACCCTTATTACATAAGGGAAACTAACGTGAAGTCGATGAAGAAATACTAGGATTTAAGGGAGATTTAGATTCAATATTCCTCTTCCCATAAACATTTTTCCATCACGGTATCTTTATTTTCCAGTTATAGTTGTTATATAGTTCAATAAATTGTTTGAATTAACACAACATTTTCACTCCATGAATTTTTATTTAGATATATATAGATTTAAGAGCTTATGTTTGCTCAAAAGTTTGATCTCACCAAGAGCAACTCTTATTTATTTTTAACAACATGAAAATTTCTAGTTAAGTTATAAGGACTTCAAGTATGACATTATTCCTGACCCAAAATCTTGTTTTACTCTTATACTCTTTACTCTTACATCACACTTTGGTCTCACTATTGACATTGTTTTAGAAAAATTGTAATTCAAATGATACATAATTTACACTTAGGGATTCACGACTATAAGGAGTGGTGACATTACACCTAATTACTTAATTCATTTCTCTTAGACCATCAAGTATTAAACACATATAAAAAGACAACCCAAAAACTATATGCTTCTCAAATAGCTTCCAAGGAATAATTTAAATCATTGGGTGAATATGCATTAGCGTTTTCTTCACCAATAAACTTAAGATAGGCTCTACAATATCTTAACTTCAAAAGCATTCATGGACGGGGGAAAATTACACCATACGAGAAGCACATGGTAATCCACTACCACATGTTAAGGGACACATGTATCTAAGAGGGGGAAAAGGGTTTCAAATGCAAAATTTATTAAATTTTGCTCATTCAAAATCCTTCTAAAGTAATATTTACAATCTTTGGTAATCATACATCATATGTCCTTTGCTTAATCACTAAGATCCTAAGGAGTATGATTTCACACTTAATCATGTTTGGATTATTCATGGGAAATTTAAATATTAGATGCGTATTACTAGGTGATATGCAATGATTATTCCATACACCCTATGACCTTCTAGCAACTACCCTTCTCACTGTACAAAATACATTAGTGTGGGTGATTCATCATAATTCCTATAAGAGGTCCACATTCGACTAATTTCAATTGACACAGAAAAGGGGCCTACACCATACCAGAAGGATAAATATAGAAAACGATTATGCTTACCCCACAACTTATACACAACTAAAACACTCTTGCCATGATAACACCCCTATTTGTTAGGATAAAGGAATTCAAACTCGTAGGTTTCAGACATAGGCATCTTATGACATGGGTTGCACTCATGTTCCAAACCATCATTTCATAAGTACATAACATGCTTAACACTAAGTCTATGGGATGAATCATGAGATTTAATTTACATTAGGTTTAACACCTTGTTAGAACCAAGTATAGAGGTTTGTACTATATACGTTATTAGCAAGGTGAAACACAAGGGCACATCCCATCATCATGAGGTTCTATTGAAGCACAACACCTGAGAGAAGAACTATTAGTTGGTAAACACTAGCACCTGTACTAAGGATGGTCATGGTTGGAATGAGGATAATTCAATTTATAAGGAAATGTCAAGTTGTTCTCAACCGTATAGTGTCAAAGCTCACCTACTAGTCATGCAATAATCGAGGGAAGAAAAAAAATTGAAGGTGTTTAAAGAACAATTCTGTTTTAATTTATAAAGAGATACTTCTTCCTTCCATTCATGATGTAAGTTTTCACAACATAGTTATACATGAAGTCAACAAGAACATTAAGTAATTAATAAACTAACTCTTAAAACTCAATAACAAGGAACAATTACAAGTTTATTTAAACTACATACACGACAAGGACAATCTGCTATTTGAAAGCAATAGAAAGATGAAACTTTATTGTAAACATATCAATACCATTTTTTCATTAACATATATAAATTACAATAATACACAATGAATTACAACTACATCGTTTCACCATCTTATTTGCATATTGCAAAACCATGTAGAATGAAATCAATGAAAATTGTTGGCATAACATCCACCTAAATCTAGTATAATTATCGTCTTTAGTTTTCCAATTACATAATAATAATAATGCAGACGTAAAAAGAGAGGGTTAGTTACATATATTAATTTCATTTCATTATATTTTCTATCTAAGGGAGGAAAGAGAAAGAGAAGGGGAAGAGAGAGACACTATTTTTCTAGAAGTCACATTTCACACAACAAGCCATAAGGGAGAGATTCATATAATTATTTATGAGTTTCAATAAGTTTTCACGATGGTTTCTTGTCTTGAATAAGGTCATACGAACTTATTTTTTTTACTTTCCTACTAGTTGCGAAAACGTCTAAATTTGGCTTGGAGGCTAAGGAACCACGTTCGAAAAATGTCTTCCAATGGGCAAATGAAAAATGTTTAAGTTCCTTCATGTACTACTATTTACCAAGAATTTACAGGAACTTACGAAATTCAAAACTGGTGAACAATTTACAATTTACAGTTAGTTTTCTAGGGCCATCGGTTGTAAGTGGCCAAGTTGCAAATCAACCAAATTTTATCCTGAGGGCTTAATGAAAACCACATCCAAAACTTTCGATGGATGAATGTGCAACGTAAATTTTCCTGCATGCTCTCATATTTATGGAGAACTTACAGGATTTGACGGAACTGAGAACTGACAATGGAGTTATAAATAATGTCAGGTTTTCTGGGGTGTGACACTAGGACTTCTGTGTCACAGCCTTTTTAAAGACGAGAGAGGACTATTGTTTGATTGTTTTTGGGTGCTCTGCTAGGGTTTGGGTGTTATGATTGAGTCTTCGGCACCATACTTCCTATAACACCACCTTTTTCAATCAAAGTGGGACATTTATTTAGTTGTTTATTGCATTCTTGTATTCCCTCTCCTCAGAGGATGAAGAATTTGTCCCGTTGTAGAGGCGTCCTTTTCAGCTAAGCAATTATGTTCCTCTTTCAAAAATCATTAATTCATCCATTTCTGCAAATGAGTTCACTATTTTGGGGGACCTCGAGGAGGAAATGGGAATGAACCTTGATGTTTATCAATGATTTTTTTCTCTTCAAATATTCGTGGGCTTACTGAACTGACCCGTCGTTACATGGTTAGGGACAATTTTCAAAAATTTGCTCACATGCATGTGCTCTATTTGCATGAGGTTAATCTTGTTGGTTTTCTTCTCCAATCAGCTGCTTGTACTATCTGGCTAGGTGCCATTTGTCATCATTCCAATCACGAGCCTAGGAAAGGGTTTGTTCTTATTATTCTCTCTCCTTCTCTACAACATTCTCTTATTTCTTGGGGTTCTGACCCCTCACATCGGGTTGTGTGGTCCCTTTTTTATATGCATAATTAGATTTTTTGTATTGCTAACATTTATGCTTCTAATGATACTGTTTAGCGATCTTTACTTTAGTGGTGGCTTGCTAATAAGCTTCCTGACACGCATTGGATCCTATGTTAGGATTTTAACATGGTGGATTCTACTGATGATAAAGTGGGGCGTCTTCATATGCGATGGTGTGTGGGGGAACGTCAAGCATGGTTTTACATGTATAACAAACTTGGAATTTCTTATCCTAACCATTATTTTCAGCATGCCTTTGTTGCTCCCTGGTTCACCTGGTCTAACCTCCGACAAGATGATGATAGAGTTATCAAATGGATTAATCGTGCCTTCCTTCTGGAACAATGAGAATTTTCTTTCTCCTCCAATTCTAGCAGGCCTGTTTCTATCTGGGAAGGGAATTTTCTCTTGGATCATCTACCTATTTTAAAAAAATTGTGTGGCATTCAACTCCTTCCAAACCCTATAAATCTCAATTCTACCTTAACACTACTCACTTGTAGCATAAGAGAACTATGGATCACATTCTGCGCATTTGGAACCTAGTTGATTGCCCTTCTGTTTCAAATAGGTGGATTGTTTGGTAATAGGACGTCGTTAGTAAAGTTACATCATTTCTCTGTATGTTTGGGAAATAAGCTACATTATTCAGAAGAAGGGCGCATAATGCCTCTTCACGAGAATATGTCAGAAGTTCCAGAGCCCTGGACTGCTCGCCCTTTAACACTCGCCTTCAGAGTAAGGTGGCTCAATGGTGACACAAACTCGGGATGGAATAATTTTATCAGGCCCGCAGAGCGTAAATTAGAGCTCAGTTGCATTGGCTCAAGATAGGTGACAGAGTTACCAAAGAATTATTTTCTTTCTTTCATCCTCATCATGTCTCCAGTTCAATATGGGAAATCAAGGGTGCCACTAGTTGTCTCACTGACCTCCCAAATGTCCTACAGGATTTTGTGCAACACTACCATGGGGTTTTTACTATGCAACCTTACACTCTAGAGAGGGATGTCATTTTTCTTTAGTGTCTTCAATGTAGTTCCTTGCAAGATTTCTGAGACTCATATAATTTATTGTGATTGTTCACTTTCTGTCGATGATCTCAAGGAAGCTATCATCCAAATGAAAATCGAAAAAACTCTCGATATTGATTGATTTCCATGCAAGTTTTATCAAGTGTTATGGGATACTATTGGTTCTGACCTTCATCATGTGTATTGCAAAGCTATGGCCAATAATTCTCTTGGGTCTTTGATAAATCAAGGAAATATTAAATTTATTCCTACGGATGGAGACCCTGAGATCATCACTAGTTGGCGGATGATTACTCTATTGAATGTTTCTTACACAATCATTGCAAAAGCCTTAGCTCTTCGGATCCATAATTTTTTCCCTCTTATTGTGCAAATCAAACAAACTAGTTTCATCAAGAGAAGATTAATTTTGGATAACATCATTGTCATTTGGGAAGGCATGGAGTGGGTCTGATTATTTGAACAAAAGGCTATCTTCATCAAAATTGATTTTGAAAAAGATTATTATAGGATTGAATGATCTTTCATTACTGATATGTTACAAGCTCTTGGTTTAGGCCCCAAGTTTATTTTTTCTGTCAATATACACTTCCAGGATGCTAATGTCAGGATTACCATTAATAGAGTCCACTTTGACATGTTTGAACTTCACAGATCCATTTGACAAGGTTGTCCCTTAGCTATGGAACTTTTTGTGCTTGTTGCTGAGGGGTTCAATTACCTTCTTGTAAAGTTTGCTTCATAAGGGTTAGTTAAGGGCATTTCTCTTCCTAACTATGATCTGCAACTTATTAATGGTCACTTTGCTGATGACTCTTTCTTAACGTTGTTTGAAAATGAAAATTATATTACCAACACCTTGCAGTGTCTGGATATTTTTTGCTCGGCCTTGGGTTCCTCCATTTAATGGAAAAAAACCCAATGCTACAGAAAATTTATGGATCCCATGCCACCTTGGATGGAATATTATGCTTTGCAATGGATTCAAACAAGGGTTTAATTCAAGTTTCTGGGAATTCCTTTTTCTTTCTAGGCTACTCCAACTACTTTTTGGTCTTATGTTGTCCAGCGAGTTGAGAAAAAAATTGCTTATTGGATTACCAAGCCCCTCTATCTAGCTGACAAGTTTCATATTTTCTCTAAGGCGCTCTCTGTTACTCATGTTTATTATTATTCATGTTGGATGCCCTCTAAAGCTACGTATGCTAGGTCAGAAAAGTTACTTAGAAATTTCTTATGGTCTAACAATAATGGTCACAAAGGCTTCCACATAGTGGCTTGGGACATCTGTTGTTCTCCTAAAGAGGTGGGTGGCTTAGGTCTCATTGACATTTGGTTACAAGGCATTGCTCTTAGTGTTGAGTGGATTATCAGGGGTTTAGAGGGTTATGCGGCTTGGAAAATTTTTCTTTGTCATTGCATTTTTCAAGGAGCTCCGTTTGGAAAAAAATCCTAGAAAAACTTGGGTTTGCAAAGTCTATTGCTCTCCCTTGTTCTTGTCAAAATTGGAGGAACGTTTGTTATGAAGAGTATCTGGAAGGCATGGGAGTTGGTCAAACTCCACCTTAGCTAGGTGGGGGATGGTTTTAGGACTAGGTTGTCCATTAATTCACACTCTTTATGGTGGTGTCCTATTGTTAATTTTCACAATGTTCCCTTTGCTATGGTCCCATGGGTTAAAATCCTATGGCTATTTAAACATGGAATTAAATTTCTTGGGGATCTTTTCTGTAAAGCCAATTTTTCTTGGAAACCTTGGGTCCTTCTCAAAGAATAATTTAACCTCAACAAAGGAGATAAAATAATCCATTCAAGAAATTCAGAATGCCATACCTGAGGAGCTGCTTCACAAAATTGGTGTTTCTCCTCCTTCTCAATGGTGGCATGATTGACATTGGCTCACTGTGACTCCCTTCAGTTGGTACAAACCTCGAATTGGTTATCATCTTCTTGCACCTACGCACATTCATTTTGAGAAATTGAGCAAGACCTCGAAGCTTAACTCCCCACACAGGGTCTAGAAGTGCAGATTCAATAACATTTGGAAAGCTCTTATAGAGCCGAAAAAGGATCATTTCCTCCGGTGCTTACTTTATCAAGGATTGTCAGTTGGTAAACATCTTTAACATCTTGGGGTTGCTAATCCTTTATGTCGTGCGTGTCAGTGTCCTAAAAACCTTATACATTGGTTCTTTTTTTCCCACTTTCTCAGTCCGCCTGGAAGTGGATTCACTCCCTCTTCCAACCTTTCCACCCTGAACCCTTCACTTGGAAAATTGTTTAATTATGGGACTTGACCTTGCTTCCTGCAAAATTCAACAAATTTTGCAAAATCTTTCGTGCAGAAATTCTTTTTGAAATTTTGAAGATTAGAAATGACTCTATTTTTAATCAAACTTTTCTTATCCTAGATTTTTATGTGTATGCTAAAATTGGAATTATTTTGATCTCTCACCAGTTTTCCCTAAATTTCCTCTGATCTACGTGTTATGAAATGTTTTATTTCTTGATTTGGATGTTCTGAAAGCTTTTACCTCCATTTGAATTCCTCGAGTTGTTTGCAGAATCCATTTTCATGTCCCTCCTTGAAGAAGTCTCCGAGTTTTCCCTGTTTTTGCCCTAATTTCTTCAAAATCCGTGGGCTTTGCCGTTTTTCCTATTTTTCCTCGACCATGGAAGCTCGAGAATGGTTAATTTATATTTTTATGCCTTTGAAAATCCAAATCCATGGTCGAAAGATGCTCGGAACCATGATTCACTTGGTTTTGTTTCAAAAAATCAGGTTCTGGGCATGAATGGTGATTTTTTGTGTTTTTGACGGTCTGACGGGTGTCTTTTTCCTATCAAAGTTATTCCTCAGCATTCAGCGGTCACGTGGATTCTTTTGGTTGGTCAGGGGATGGCAGGAAAATGCTTTAACTTATCACTTTTTGCTTTTTTGGCAAAAGGGAAAATTTGGTCCCGTAGCTCTGCTCAAATCTGATTGGTTCTTTTGGTGCTTACGTGGCTTCTTCTAATTGGATGGGGCATGATGGGTTTGTTTTTTGAACTTTTATTTTTGGCTACTTTGGCAAAAATTTTGAACCCACCCTGCGGCCCCGCCAGGCTTTGATTAAAGCAAATTTTAAGTGGCAGGGAAAAAGTCTTACCTTGACCCCGCAGAAGGACACGTGGCAAAGTTAAAGGTGGAGATGCGGGCCTTCGGAGGTAAGTTGGATGTTTTTCCCTTTTGGAAAAATGGAGTAAAATTCTAAAATGGAAGCACGCCCCCACCAAATCATTTTGAAGCCTTAAGGTTTTTGAAGTTGCGCCATATTGACACGTGGAGGTCTCTGTCGGGTCTTCTTTCCTTAGAATTTTCAGCAACTCCTTAAAGGGCCCGAGACACGTGGCAAGCCCGTGCTCATTCAAGGTCTCAATTTTTGGGGACCATCTCAAGATGCGCCATAGTGACACGTGGCAGTTTGAAAAGTCAAAGGGGTGGGGAAGCGGACCATTGGAGGCAACTTGGATTTTTGCCTCTTGTCATCAAAAGGATTAAAATCTCAAAA
Organism: Taxus chinensis; assembly: GCA_019776745.2. Classification (NCBI taxonomy): domain Eukaryota; kingdom Viridiplantae; phylum Streptophyta; class Pinopsida; order Cupressales; family Taxaceae; genus Taxus; species Taxus chinensis. Next base: position 77,898,233 of record CM034152.1, read on the forward strand.
TGGCCCACAAGCCCGACAAGAAGGAGGTCAAAGTTGGCGTTGAAAATGTCAAAAGGTGGGGAGGCGGGCCATCAGGGGAAACTTGGATTTTTTTCCCCTTGATATTCAAATGACTAAAATCATCAAAATAACCCGCGGGCCTGATAGAGAAAAGTCAAAACTTGCTCCAGTCAACGGCGGAGGTGCGGACCTTCGGAGGAAAATTGAAAATTTTTCCTTTTGTGGAAAAAGGAGTTAAAAGTGAAAAAGGAAGTGTGGTTCTGATGGGACCCACATTGGGACACGTGTCAGGCCCATTTCTCAAGGGCAGAGCTGCGGGGAAAACTTGGAAAATTTTCCCTTTTCCAAAAAAGAGGTGAAATAGCAGAATTTGGCCACGGTTCCTTTGGGACCCACCTTAGGACACGTGTCAGGCTCATTTCTCAAGGGCAGAGGTGCGGAGAAAAATGTGAAAATTTTACATTTTTCCAAAAGTTGTAAAAGGAAAAAGGGAACCCGCAGGCCTGCTCTAAATTGGATCTCCCACGTGGACGGTCCAAATTCAAAATAGAAATCAACAACAACTGTGCATCTGTATCTGATTTTCTGCCATTTTCACTACGAAGCTTATGGGGATGTGTATTCTTATGGTTTTTTATCATTTCTTGGAGTCTCTTGCATGCCTAATGAAGAGGAACATTAATTTTGTATCCTAGTTTGGTGGGAAAGGTCTGTAAATGTCTCTCACCATTAATATGCAAATTGACTGTCGGATTTGGCCCGATTTTTCTTTCCTTGGCACGCGAAGGACATGTTAATATCTAGGTTTGGTGAGAAAAATCTGGGGATGTCTTTTACCATTAAGATGAAATCTGACCTTTGGGCTCGATCTGATCTTCCATTTCTTCTTCCTGGGCACGCAAAGAACTAGATTTGACAGATTAGGGGTGGAAGTGGTTGGTGAGTAAAGGGAAAAATGATCTACCAGAAGAAGGAGTTGAATGTGGGTGATGTTCAAAGAGATCTACCCCTTGAGCACCTGACAAATTTTTATAGATTTGATTCTGGGAATCGTGATCGAGATCATGGCGAGCACTGGTACACTCAATGTCTCTAGTTTGGGGGGAAAATACTCTGTTGTAAAATGTTATAAATAGGCATGATTTTTCCATGAAAAGGGTTGGGAGTTTGTGAACGTATGAGTGTTAGGAGTCAGAAACTGATTTCCTAAGAGAAAAGCTTGATAGAGCCCGTCTTTCTGAGAAACTATCTGAAGAAGCCTGTTTATCTCCTTTGTGTTACATTTGATCATGTCAAGGTGGTTGCGAGTGTACAACCATTGAAAAGCTCTGAGATTGTTTGAGAAACTTTCCCCTACTGATAAATTTAACCAAAATTGAGTTAATCTGTGTTATTCTTGGGAAAAATTTGTGTTTGCTTTGTTTTTGAATGTCTGCAAGTAGTTTTTCTTGTTCCCGTTGCATTCTTACATTGAAATCTATGTGAATCACACAAGATCTTATCCTTGTGATAGTTTGGTGGCATTTGCAATTTCATTTATCAGAAGAGCTTTCATTTGATAGTGAAATAAACAAATTTAAAATCATTGTGACTCCTAGCATGACTATAAGATTGTTTGTTAGCCTTTGAGGGTATCTTAGGCATGATGAAACAGAGATTGATAATGTTTAGTTAAGTTTTCCAATTTGAGCCTTCATTTTGGATCCTTGAAGTTTGTGTGAAAAGTGTTGATCTGGGCCTCCATTGGAGCACATATTCTGGTTAAAGGAACACCCTAGCTACTCTGAAAGCATTCTTCTATTTGAGCTTTCCATTTTTGTAAAAGTTCTCAAATATTTGGTATAATCAACTTTATCCTGCTTCACCTCCCACCAAAATTCATTCAAAAACAATTAATCATACCCATACTACCCCTGTTTGTCATGTATGTATACAAATGCATAATTTTTACTACCAAAACATGCAGAAACAATCAGGTTTTCATTGTCTTTAGTGGCCTGAACCTTTCCTAGAAAATATCTCCATTATCTAGAGTGACAACTCGTGAGAGTTAGGTTTTGTTGCATTGATCATATTTTCTTCAAGGTCTTCTTAATAATTTCACAAGGAAGGATATCTCCATCTCCTCCATAAACAACAGGCTACAAAAAGGGTCCTCTCACCCTGGTTGAAAGGCACAACCATAAAGTAGTGAGGATAGGTCAAATCCTCTTGAGGGTGCTACCCATTTCTCCACATCTGAGTGACAAAGAGCAAGCTGCATTTCATCCCCAGCTACAAAATGACACATTACACGCTTGGCCTACCTCTAAGCTTCCTGCCAAACCTGTGATGCTACTCAGCTTCTGAGGGAGAATCAATTTGGGTACCAACACCTTACTAGAACTGTTTCTGGGGACATAGTGACTGCAGTTCATAGTCAGACCTCTGGTCAAACACATCTTTCTTATATGTACTTTTCAAGGTTGCAAGTGATGTGTGCACTTCTTTCAGTGTCCACACCTAGTGCACTAGCTTTCATTGATAAATCTAGGTAAAGAAAAGTCAGATCTTTCCATTTCCAGTTTCTAGTATTGACAGACATTTGACAGATCATATTTAGTGCATTTGCACAACTAAGGTGGAAATCCTTAGTGGTGACTCCCTGTTGATCTGATTCTTGATGAGTACCAGTGTCTTAACCTCTGTCAAGTGAGATTTGTTACTAATCTTTGCAAAGCTGGAAGGAAGAAGATATTTCTTTGCTAGGGATCCTGCTAGGACACTATTTCCAGAGCTAGGAAAAGAAAAGTCAGAAGGAAGAAAATCCTGGAGAGTTGTTGGAGATCAGCAGACAAGAAAAGGGATCTCCATTGATGAAAGTGATTGGCCTATTATTGAAGACTACCATTCAAGTGCTTTTGAATCAGGTAGCCTCTTTGTGGAATTGAATTCTCCAACTGGAGAGGGGCCTTCATTTGATTTTGAAAAGTTTTCTTCTCATTCTGCCCCTGTCTTTTCAGAAGTTGATAGGGATTTCCAAGAAACAAGGCCTTTAGGGGATATCCATTTTGAAAGTTATACTCCTGTGTTTCAAAGACCCTCTACCCCTTATCAATTTGTCTCCCCTCCAGGGTCACCTCCTCAAAACAACATGGCCCTGCCCCCACCCAGACCTCCATTTGTTGTAAACACCTTTGGTCCTATAAATTTTACAGGGATGGTTGGTTATCCAAATGCAGTTCCCCAGGATGTGAGAAATAGATTACCAAAGTTCCAAAGAAAAAAATGCTATAACTGGTGATCAACATCTAAAGCTTTTTATCAATATGATGGAAGACTTTGAGATTGAACATGAAGATGTATATATCAAATTGTTTATCCATACTTTGGAAGAGGATGCAAGGGACTGGTATAAAGATTTGCCAGATAATTCCATTGATTCTTGGATAGAGATGAACAATGCATTTAGATTGCAGTATGGTGATAGAACTGACCCTAGGTTTCTTCTATCAGAATTTGAAAACATCAAGAAGAATCCTAATGAGTCAGTACATGATTTCAACACAAGGTTTAATAAGACCTTGAGGAGATTTCTTGTTAGGATAAGGCCATGTGATGAATCATGTTTGATCAAATATTCAGATGCATTTGATAAAAAGGTTGCTTACTACTTGAGGGACAAAAACCCTACTAATTTGAGGCAGGCCTTCACCATGGCTCTACAAATAGAGAACAACATCAAGGCAATTGGAAAGCCTCCAAAAAGGGAGGGTGTAAAACTAATTAACCCAGAAAAGCCTCAAACAAGTAAGGCTGCTGATTTGGAGGAAGTTGTGAAAACTTTGGCAGGGGCTGTCAAAGAAATATCATACAAATTAGCTTGGGAAGAAAAGGGGATTGGGTAGAGTTCACAAGGTCAACACAAGCAACAAGGCCAAGACAGGTTTACAAATCACCAAAGATCTGATGATAGAGGCAAGGGACCTGTTGGATTTGGAAATAGGCAGTCCCAGGCCAGGGAAAATAGAATGGTACCTGATCCTTTGGCTTCCAGAGTTGTTGTTGTGGAGGAGACAGATGTCATTGATTGGTGTGACAGATGTTTCATGCCCCATGCTCCATGTGAGGAAGATCAACAAGAAGAAGAAGAAGTTGATGATGATAATGATGATGATGTTTGCATGATGGGTTGCTCCATGAGCTCACAACAAGGGGCAACTTCAACTGAGGTAATAAGTGCTAGAACTACTGCTGATTTTTGGGATTGCATCCACCGGGTACCTATTCTTCCTCCCTCTCATACTTTAGAAGTAGATACTGTACAAGCTTTTGAATTTCCCAATAATGACTTTGAATATTTAAGGGCTTTAATGATAAAGAAGTATGATGGAGGCATCCCATCTGAGGAGGACAGGTAGTTGTTGATGAATGTTGTTGTGGCTCAAGAAAAGGAACACAACACAAGAAGTAGGGTTGTCAAAGGGACAGGGCCTCAGGCCAAGCCAAAAAATCCATTGCTTTCAAATGTTCCTAAAGAGGCTCCTAAGAAAGATGCATCTGCCAAGGGCCTTGTGTCCCAAACAAAACTCATACCCCTCCTCATGCCCAAGCTGTCAAAAATCATGTGCCATCTAATGAGTGTGTCAACCTTCCTTCCAATGTTGCCTTGCCAAAGTCTGTCCCTTATGATATTTCCCAAGTCTTGAGTCAGATCAAGATCTCAGTTCCAATTGTTGAGTTGCTTAGGATTCCTGAGCACAAGAAGAGGGCATTTGAGTATTTGGGGCTGAAAGAGGAGAAGACTGCCCTAGGTAGAAATATAAACATTGTGGAGACTCCTCCAATCATTGAAGAACTAGAAGCACCACCAGCATCAGAAGAGCTAGATGAACCACCTGAGGTTTATTTGGGACATCCTTGGTAGATTCCCAGCTAAATGTGGATCCATTCTTCACCACTTTGATCATTAAGGATAGATTGCTACACAACTGTATGTTTGACTCATGGGCATCATGTAATGTTGTGCCTATGGAAGTCATGAATGAGCTGGATATCAAGGTAACAACAGCATATGGGAAGTGTACTGCTATGGATTCTAGAGAGGTGCCAGTGGTGGGATGTGTGAAGGGTCTGGTGGTACAACTTGCAGCCTATCCAGGTAGGAATTTGAAGCTTGATGTAGTTATTGTTGACTGCCCAGCCAAGTGGGGTATGTTGTTGTCTAGAAAATGGGCTGCAAGTGTTGGTGGGAGTGTTCAAATGGATATGTCCTATGCCACCATCCCAATTGAGGGCATCCTTGTCAAGTTGTATGGGGAAAAGAAGATGTTGCACCTTATTGAAGATCCCAACAATGCATCTTATGAAGTATTGTACACAAGTGTTGATGCTGATAACTTTGTAGGATTTGCTGATGGAAAAGAGCACAAGATTGAAGAATGCAAGTGTCTTGAATAGGCAGGCTCTCCTTGGACTTTATTGTTTGATGGAGCTTGCTCCAAGTTTGGAAATGGTGCTGGTGTTGTTCTGATCTCTCCAGGCCAGGAAGAGTTTGTCTTTTCTTTCAAACTCAACTTTGAGTGCACTAATAACATTGCTGAGTATGAGGCATTGTTGTTAGGTCTGAGGATTTCTTGGAAATATGGTGTTAAAGACATCATTGTCAAAGGAGATTCAGAATTAATTGTAAAGCAAGTCAGAAAACTTTATGCCACAAAAAATCAGTGAATGAAACAATACAAGCATGCAGTTTGGGATTTCATTGAGATGTTTGATTCATTCAACATTGTGCATCATGATAGGAAGTTCAATGATTTGGTAGACAAACTTGCAGTATTGGGATCTCAGTTTGATAATTGTACAGTGTCCCCATATTGTGAATATGATGTTGAGGTGTTAACAAGGCCATCTGTACCTGACAACATTAAGCATTGGCAAGTTTTTAATGATGATGCTCACGTCAGAAGATTTTTGTAGAATAAAGGAGAGTTTTCTGATCAAAATATTGATTGGGAGGCAATGGTGTGCGTAGCAGAGGGTAAAGAAACCTTGTTTTGCAAAGGCATCATCCAACTAAAGACTAATACCATTCCTAGAGGGCTGGTTGCTCTTGAGTCCAATTTTGATAATGTTGATCACATTATTAACAGATGCATGGCAGCCTCAAGGGATATTGAGGAGCATGACCTTGGCACAAAGGAGAAACCAAGGAAGATTTGGTTAGGAAGCAATCTTAGCAAGGAGGAGAAGCAATCCTACATCCAATTGCTGAAAAGGTATCAAGATTGCATGGCTTGGACTTATTCTGAGCTAAAGGCATACAGAGAGGATCTATTTCAACATGAGATTCCCTTGGAATCCAATGCAAAACCATTCAGGTAGAAACAAAGGCCAATCAATCCACTCCTATCTCTTAAAATGCAAGAGGAACTGAAGAAACTAAGGGATGGAGGGATTATTCAGCCCACAAGGTATTCTTCTTGGGTTGCAAACCTAGTACCAGTCAGAAAGAAGAATGGTGACATCAGGCTGTGTGTGGATTTCAGAAATTTGAACAGAGCATCAATGAAGGATAATTATCCTTTACCAAACATGGAAAACATGTTGCAGCTAGTGACTAGTTCTGAGCTACTTTCTACCCTGGATGGTTTCTCTGGTTATAACCAAGTTGTGGTGAAGGGATCAAAAAGAATTAAAACAGCCTTTACCACCCTTGGGGAACATATGTATATGTCAGGATGCCCTTTGGTCTGATGAATGCTGGAGAAACCTTTCAAAGAGTAATGGATGTTGCTTTTGCTGGTTACATCAATGATTTTATTGTTGTCTACCAAGATGATGTGACTGTGTTCTCTAGACATCAAGGTGATCACTTGCTGCACTTGGAAAAATGCTGATAAGATGTAGAGAATATGGCATTTCACTCAATCCAAAGAAGTGCCATTTTGGAGTGCAGAAGGAAAAATTGCTTGGTCACATTGTGTCACAAGAGGGGGTGATGATTGATCCAGAAAGGGTAGAGGCCATCAGCAAGGTTCCAATCCCAAGAACCAAGAAAGGAATTCAGTCCTTCTTTGGGAAGATAAACTTCATCAGAAGATTTATATCAAACTTTGCTGAGTTGACCATTCCAATCACTTCCATGTTAAAGAAGGACCAGGTCATCAAGTGGGAGGAGGATGCCATTCAAGATTTCAATGGGATTAAAGAGGCACTAAAGCATGCACCTGTTCTAGCAGCTCCAGATTATAAGAAGCCTTTTCAACTATTCTCTTTTTCTTCAGAGAACACTATTGCATCTGTCCTGTTGCAGAAAGATGATGAAGGGGCTGAGAGGCCAATTGCCTTTTTCAGTAAGGCATTGCAGGGGGCTGAGCTGAAATACACTATTATGGAGAAACAAGCATTTTCCTTGGTAAAAGCAACAAAGGTTTTCAGGCCTTACATTTTGAGTTCTAAGATTGTTGCTTATGTTCCCCACACCATGGTGAAAGACATCTTATCAGAGATGGAAGTCTCAAGCAAAAGATGCAGATGGGTGAACAAGTTGCAAGAATATGACATGGATATCCAAACCACAAAGTTGGTGAGATTTTTGGGCTTGGGTAAGCTTATGGTTGAGAACAACTTGAAAACTATTGAGGTAAATGAGGTAGAAGAAGGTAGGGTAGATGTTTTTGAAAAATTGATGAGTTCTGAGTGGTACAAAGATGTAATTTTTTATCTCAGACATTTGAACTGCCATGAGTATTTAAGTAAGAACTAGAAAAAAGCCCTTAATTTGGCTTCCCAGAAATATGTCATTACTGATTATGGGTTAGCTTGGAAGAACCCTGAGGGAGTTCTCTTAAGGTGCATTACTGAAGATGAAGCCCCCAAGATAATTTCTGATCTCCATGGAGGAGTTTGTGGGGGGCATTTTTCTAGAAGAGTCACAACACACAAGATCTTGAGGGCTAGTTATTGGTGGCCAACTCTCTTCAAGGATACAACTCTTTTGGTTAGAAGATGTGAGAGTTGCCAGCACTTCTCTAGAAGACTGAAAGCTTCAGGCTCCCTTCCTTTGCAGCCTGTATCAATTGAAGCCCCATTCAAGCAATGGGGGATGGATTTCATTGGTGAGATTTCAGACCCTTCAAGTGCTGGCCATAAGTGGATTCTTGTAGCCACTGATTACTTCACCAAATGGGTGGAGGCAATCCCCACCAAAAGAGAAACACACCAAATTGTCATGGATTTTCTGTTGAACCATATCATCTGCAGGTTTGGGGTGCCAGTCAAGATTGTTGCTGACAATGCCATGAGCTTTAGAGCTAAACCTTTGGTGGCAATGTGTAAAGAATATGGGATCAACTTGACATATGCATCTAATTACAATCCCCAAGGAAATGGACAAGCTGAGTCCAGTAATAAAAATTTGCTGAAGATTATCAGAAGAACCTTGGAGCTGAACAAGAGAAAATGGGGTGAGTAGTTGAAGTTTGTTGTCTGGGTAGACTGAATTACTGTTAAAAGAGCCACTGGAAAGAGTCCATTTGAGTTGGTGTATGGAACTCAGGCCCTGCTTCCCCTGCATATGCAATTATCCTCATATCAGTTCATGCAACAACTGGAAGATCAAGAAGTAAGTCCATATGATGCCCGCATTAACCAGATTGTTGAACTTGATGAAGAAAGGAGGGCATCCCACCAAAGGCATGTAAAGTTCAGAGAGAAGTTGAAGAAGTTGTTCGACAAGAAGGTCACCCCAAGAGCTTTCAATGTTGGAGATCTCATGTTGTTATGGGATAGCAGACATGAAGATAAGGGAATGCATGGAAAATTTGACACTTTATGGATGGGCCCTTACTCCATTGATATTAGAATTGGTGAGCATACCTTCTTCTTGAAGGACTTGGATGGGGAATTACTCGAATTTCCTGTTAATGGCAGGCATTTGAAACATTTCTTGGATTGATTCCCCAGAATCAAGGTGAACATCATCTATACAGTGTATAGTTTGTTGGTTTGTTTTCTGTTTTTCATGTTTTTTGTTCGTTTTGGCCCTTGGTGGCTTGTTTTTGCTGGTTTCTCTAGGTTCATTTTTTGGGGGATGGTCCTAGTTTTGTGCTCTGCAAGCTGACTCCTTTTCCCAATGGATATTTTGGCACTTGGTCTACCTTTGTTCTTGTGGCACTCGTAGGGAGTGCCCATCCTCTAGTCGGAGCTGATGTTGGTGCTCAGATTTATTTCACCCCATTTGTAATTATTTTCCTCTGATCTGCATGTTTGAAACATTTTATCTCTCGATGTGGATGTTCTGAAAGCTTTTACCTCCATTTGAATGCCTCGAATTGTTTGCAGAATCCATTTTCATGTCCCTCCTTGAAGAAGTCTCTGAGTTTGCCCTGTTTTTGCCCTAATTTCTTCAAAATCCATGGGCTTTCCATTTTTCCTATTTTTCCTCAACCATGGAAGCTCGAGAATGGTTAATTTATATTTGTATGCCTTTGAAAATCCAAATCCATGGTCGAAAAGATGCTAAGAACCATGATTAACTTGGTTTTGTTTCGAAAAATTTTCATCCTTAGTGAAAAATAAGGTTCTTGGGCATGAATGGTGAATTTATGTGTTTTTGATAGTCTGACGGGTGTCTTTTTCCTATCAAAGTTATTCCTCAGCGTTCAACGGTCACGTGGCTTCTTTTGGTTGGTCAGGGGATGGAGGGAAAATGCTTTAACTTATCACTTTTTGCTTTTTTGGCAAAAAGGAAAATTTGGTCCCGTAGCCCCACTCAAATCTGATTGGTTCTTTTGGTGCTTACGTGGCTTCTTCTAATTGGATGGGGCGTGGTGGGTTTTTTTTTTCAACTTTTTCTTTTTGGCTACTTTGGAAAAAAGTTTGAACCCACCCCGCCAGGCTTTGATTAAAGCAAATTTTAAGTGGCAGGGAAAAAGTCTTACTTTGACCCCACAAGAGGACACGTGGCAAAGCTAATGGCAGAGATGCGGGCCTTCGGAGGTAAGTTGGATGTTTTTCCCTTTTGGAAAAATGGAGTAAAATTCTAAAATGGAAGCGTGCCCCCACCAAATCATTTTGAAGCCTTAAGGTTTTTGAAGATTGCGCCATAACGACACTTGGAGGTCTCCACTGGGTCTTCTTTCCTTAGAATTTTCAGCAACTTCTTAAAGGGCCTAAGACATGTGGCAAGCCCGCGCTCATTCAAGGTCTCAACTTTTGGGGACCATCTCAAGATGTGCCATTGTGACACGTGGCAGTTTGAAAATTCAAAGGGGTGGGGAAGCGGACCATCGGAGGAAACTTGGATTTTTTTCCTCTTGTCATCAAAAGGATTAAAATCTCAAAATGGCCCGCAAGCCCGACAAGAAGGAGGTCAAGGTTGGCATTGAAAATGTCAAAAGGCGGGGAGGTGGGCCATCGGGGGCAACTTGGATTTTTTGCCCCTTGATATTCAAATGACTAAAATCATCAAAATGACCCACGGGCCCGATAGAGAAAAGTCAAAACTTGCTCCAGTCAATGGTGGAGGTGCGGACCTTCGGAGGAAAATTGGAAAAAATTTTCCTTTTGTGGAAAAAGGAGTTAAAAGTGAAAAAGGAAGCGTGGTTCTGATGGGACCCACATTGGGACACGTGTCAGGCCCATTTTTCAAGGGCGGAGCTGTGGGGAAAACTTGGAAAATTTTCCCTTTTCCAAAAAAGAGGTGAAATAGCAGAATTTGGCCATGGTTCCTTTGGGACCCACCTTAGGACACGTGTCAGGCTCATTTCTCAAGGGCGGAGGTGCGGAGAAAAATGTGAAAATTTTACATTTTTCCAAAAGTTGTAAAAGGAAAAAGGGAACCCACAGGCCCACTCTAAAATGGATCTCCCATGTGGACGGTCCAAATTCAAAATAGAAATCAATGGCAGTTGTGCATCTGTATCTGATTTTTCTACCATTTTCACTCCTGAGCTCCTGGGGATGTGTATTCTTATGGTTTTTTAATCATTTCTTGGAGTCTCCTACATGCCAAATGAAGAGGAACATTAATCTGGTATCCTAGTTTGGTGGGGAAGGTCTGTAAATGTCTCTCACCATTAATATGCAAACTGATTGTCAGATTCAGACTGATTTTTATTTCCTTGGCACGCAAAGGACCTGTTGATATCTGGGTTTGGTGAGAAAAATCTGGGGATGTCTTTTACCATTAAGATGAGATCTGACCTTTGGGCTTGATCTGATCTTCCATTTCTTCTTCCCGGGCATGCAAAGAACCAGATTTGACAGATTAGGGGTGGAAGTGGTTGGCGAGTAAAGGGAAAAGTGATCTACCAGAAGAAGGAGTTGAATGTGGGAGATGTTTGAAGAGATCTACCCCCTGAGCACCTGACAACTTTTTACATATTTGATTCTGGGAATCACGATCGAGATCATGGTGAGCACTAGTGCTCAATGTCTCTAGTTTTTGGGGGGAAAAGGCTCTGTTGTAAAATGTTATAAATAGGCATGATTTTTCCATGAAAAGGGTTGGGAGTTTGTGAACGTAGAAGTGTTAGGAGTCAGAAACTGATTTCCTAAGAGAAAAGCTTGATAGAGCCCATCTTTCTGAGAAACTATCTGAAGAAGCCTGTTTATCTCCTTTGTGTTACATTTGATCATGTCAAGGTGGTTGCGAGTGTACAACCATTGACAAGCTCTGAGATTGTTTGAGAAACTTTCCCCTGCTGATAAATTTAACCAAAATTGAGTTAACTTGTGTTATTCTTGGGAAAAATTTGCATTTTCTTCGTTTCTGAATGTCTGCAAGTAGTTTTTCTTGTTCCTGTTGCATTCTTACATTGAAATCTATGTGAATCACACAAGATCTTATCCTTGTGATAGTTTGGTGGCATTTGCAATTTCATTTATCAGAAGAGCTTTCATTTGATAGTGAAATAAACAAATTTAAAATCACTGTGACTCCTAGCATGACTATAAGATTGTTTGTTAGCCTTTGAGGGTATCTTAGGTGTGATGAAACAGAGATTGATAATGTTTAGTTAAGTTTTCCAATTTGAGCCTTCATTTTGGATCCTTGAAGTTTGTGTGAAAAGTGTTGATCTGGGCCTCCATTGGAGCACATATTTTGGTTAAAGGAACACCCTAGCTACTCTGAAAGCATTCTGTTATTTGAGCTTTCCATTTTTGTAAAAGTTCTCAAAGATTTGGTATAATCAACTTTATCCTGCTTCACCTCCCACCAAAATTCATTCAAAAACAATTAATCATACCCATACTACCCCTGTTTGCCATGTATGTATACAAATGCATAATTTTTACTACCAAAACATGTAGAAACAATCAGGTTTTCATTGTCTTTAGTGGCCTGAACCTTTCCTATAAAATATCTCCATTATCTAGAGTGACAACTCGTGAGAGTTAGGTTTTGTTGCATTGATCATATTTTCTTCAAGGTCTTCTTAAACACTTCACAAGGAAGGACATCTCCATCTCCTCCGTAAACAACAGGCTACAAAAAGGGTCCTCTCACCTTGGTTAAAAGGCACAACCATAAAGTAGTGAGGATAGGTCAAATCCTCTTGAGGGTACTACCCATTTCTCCACATCTGAGTGACAAAGAGCAAGCTATATTTCATCCTTGGATACAAAACAACATACTACATGCTCTACAGGACAATGTGCCTAGGCTAGGCATAATTTCTCCCCTCCTCAGCAGCAAGCCGGTGGCATTTTCTAGCAGCCCGGTGGCAATGGTTGGGGGGTCCTCCCCGATCCCAAGATGGTGATGGCTCTAGCTGGGGGGATCCTCCCTCCAGTTGCAACAATGGCAATGGATTTGGGTGGATTTCCTCCTCTCCGGCCTCTGGTTCCAGGCGGGGTTCCCCTTGATAAATTTCCTCACTTAGTTCTTGTAATTTTTCTGACCAAGCAGGATGATTCGACCCGTGATCGGGGTGATGGGTGGGATCTTGCACCATCTTCTCCTGACCCCCTACAACGATTTGGGGTGATGCTTCATGTAGGTCACCGCCTCCGCCTCCTCCTCCCTTTGCTATGTTCGTTGTTGCTGCTTAATTCACTTCTCTGTGACTTGTCACTTATGTGACTTGATTTTTGTTCATCTACTTTTTGTTTCACGTGGCTCATGTGTGCCTAGTGTGGTGAATTTTGGCGTGTGACTTCTCCACCCAATTTTTTGGTTGGAAACCCTATGTACTTTTCTTGATCATATCAATATAAAAGTGTGTTTCAATCAAAAAAATAGTTTTGTGTTATTAAATACATTATTTATAGTCATATTACTAGATATATAATAATTTTTTGTATACATATTTGAAATGCATTACATTTAATGTGAATGTTTAGATTATTTTTCAGTCTATGCTCAACAATATTTTTTTATTTTGATTTGTTGATATGAGCACTGACTTTTTTTGTTTAATGTTAAATGTGTGATTTTACATGGTAATGTTTGTACAAAGATTTATTATTTTATTTCGTAATATACAATTACATTTGGGAAGGAGAGGACTTACAAGCAAGAATTAAAAGAGTTCAGTTTTATGTTATATTTTTCAATGTTTAATTTATTTAATTGTAGTACTTAAACTATTTGATTGTTTAAATGAAAGGACCTAATATAGCTTTAATAATCCAAAATCATTTTGAATAGTGGGAAATGAGGATTATGGACCTCTAAATATATGCCACTCATCATGTCACATAAATAATATGAAAAAATCACTTTGAAATACATTAAATTTTAAAATATAATTTGTTTGATAAATCAATTAAAACATCTTCTATAAATTGAGCTCTCTAAAATTTAGAAAAAAAGATATATCATTTAAGATTATCTATTAATAAATTTTGTAATTAGTTTACTCATATCAGTTGAAGTTGTAGACATCTAAAATGTCGACATAATTAATTTCGATTAATTCATTCTGTAAATATTCTAACATCAGCACTATCTAAATCCTTATAATAGTTAATCACAAGATTAATTATTATTAATCCCTTTCCATCACATTTACCCTTTATCATTCATCTAATATCCCATTTTATCAATAATGCCTTTAAATTCATTATTATATCCTATTATCCTATCTTAATTCTTATTAACATTTTCTAAGAATTTAATATTCCTACACCCACTTACCCATCTATTATATCATATTATTCCTACTATACACCTACCCTGCACCTAGCCTTTCCATGTAATCTCTCCCTAATCATTTTTTATTAACCTAATCTAATCGTAAACTAATCACATCCTCCACTTCTAAATCTAGAGGCTTCTATTTCTAGAAGCCTCTTTTAACTTCTCCTTTCATTGAATTTTTAATTCAATAGAAATTTCTTCCCTCCATGAATTTTGAATTCAAATTCTAGAACCCTCCATTTTTGAATCCTCTAATCCTCACATGCAATATCCACCCAAATCCAACTTGGCTTCATCCTAGCCATTGAAACCACCACCCCTCAACTATAAATTAAGATTTACAAGAGAAGAAATCACATTGATACAATATATCATTTCATTATATATCTTGTAAATAAAGGCGACATATACTTAGAGCTTTGTAGATTTGAAAATCAATTTGTTGACATTTAGACAAAAAAATTGTCAAAAGATAAGTTTGAATATTTAGAGTTTGTCTAGGTGTAACTAATATAGGAAGTCAAATTAAGAGAGGGTGTTAGAAAATATACTAACAGATTTTGTCAAAATGGAGAATATATGAAAAGCTTGCAAATCCCTATGTCGGACTAAAGGGATTAAATGGTTTCAACCACCTCTAAGAAGCTTGTAGAGGAAGTTGGAAATCCTCCACTTTGTACACATGATGCATCTATAAATATGTGGCTCTTCTTTGTATTTTGGAAGCAATGAAAAAACATCAGATTGCGGTCAAATTTTCTAGTAAGTGTGTGCTTCTCGTTTCATCCACATCTTTTGGATGTGTTTGTGTTATTTTTGGTTTGTGAGAGCACACGGTCACCTCCTCTCCCCTCGAGAATAATTTCTCTAAAAAATCATGAAACAAAATATCCACACAATCAAACATTAAAAGACATTAGTAACATCCACAATTTCACTCTCGCCGAATGGAAACCAAATCTTCTTTACATTAGTTGATAGATATTTTCTTCTTGGCCAACCAAGATAAGTTAACTTAACTTGTACTTTGTTCTTAACCTACAATGGATGACCCTAACCATCAGGCGAGTTTGTGATGGGGTCAACCAAAAGGGAATCCACGTCGACCTGTGTATTTTGAAAATGTAGATTTTATTTTCTCATACAAATGTACGTAAGACTTAGGCTCCTGCACCTACAATAAGCTTGTTTGTAGATTTCCTCTTGATTTCTTGTATGTGGTTGTTATATCATTTCTTTATTTAAAATCAATATTTTCAAAAACCAATTTATGGTTGAAAGGGATTTACAGAATAAGAAATGTGATAACAAACAATCATAGGTATTTCTTTGTGTGCAAATTTGGATCTGTTCTAGATGCATCATTGATATCAAACCAGAAAGCACCTGCACTCTTACAACTTCAAAATTTTCACATTTAAATACTAAGAATTTCTGGCCTCCTTAACTTTGTCCAAGCATATTACGCTACATTGTTTGTTATGGAAAACAAAAAAAAACATTAGCGATATTGTAACAATAAAAAACTAATTATTTACAAAAAGAAAAAAAACAGGGTGTAAATGAATTAAAATTGCATTTATAAGAATTATAAATAACTTATAAAATATTATGTGAGAAAGACGTTCAAAGACGAGAAACCAAAGAAGTGGTATTTACAATCAATATTATTCTTTTCCAAAGCTCGCTTTCAATCAAATTTACACAGTGAAAGAATTATAATGTTTCTGAAAGCCATTGAATTAATTAAAATCCCGCCCAACATGGTCCCATAACTATATCAATATCGTTCCTATCCTTGAAACTGATCAATGCTTGCAGGGTTGAGATGATCAGGTCAAATAGAGGCATACGCATATACCATCTCCAAAGCAAAATCCTCGCCTGTTGAGGTTGTGTCTTTTTCTCCCTCATCTCCATTACTGTTATTGGAATGAGCACTGTGAATATAAGGAGGATGATAGTACAGGCGCGCAGTTTGAGGGCAGTGAGAATGAAACCTTGATGCAATTCTCATGGCTACTTCCACAATTTCAGTCCATTTCCTCATCCAGAAAGTCTTCTTCCAGCGCAATAATAAACACACAGAATAATCTCCAAAACACGGCAGCCTTGAAATAGAAATTAACGTTGTCGAACAAATTAGACTGGTAACGCCGCATTTAAAAATAGATGCCACCGACTTTCGCAACCATTATTACTTGATAGAATTTGGTGGATTTTCTATAAAAAGAAATCCCAATTTTAATTTTAATTTTTTTAAAAAGATGGAAATATTTTCTATTAATAGAAATCGGCCTCATAAATTATAATACACTACAAATTCATATCTAGATTTATTGTTTTTTCATTTCCGGGACTTTTAATTAATGTTTTTTTAATATCTATTTATATTTTTTCTATTTCTATTTATTAAAAAAGGAGGTATTAAAATGAATGCGTGGGCCAATTTTAATAAATTTCTAATTAAAATATTAGAAGAAATATAAATGATTATAAGTAATAATTAAATATTTATTTTTAGTTGAAGGCATCATATATATTAAATAGGAATTAAAAATGCATATGGTTACAATAAATGGGTAATCGATCAATATTCATTGCTTGGTCTCCATGCTAATAGAAAAAATATGATTCAAACACAAAGAAAATATAACAAGAAACATAAATTAATCGTAGGGGACGAAGAGGTATAGCACTGAACATAACTACCAACCCACCTTCTTGGTCGACCGATAAATACCAAAACCTAAAAACATAGTATCAAAGATGATTTTATGGGATTCCTTGTTAGTAGTATATATATATTTTTTAGGAAATAAGATCTCAAGGTTGTATCATCTTCAAGAGGAATATCAACACTAGTATTTCTATTTAATCCTCTATATAGTTATAAAATCTTTATAAAAGAGTTCACATTTAAAATTTGGGTGCTTTGATTGTCTGGAATTGATTCTTGTTCAGGGTCTATTTTAAGGACCCCCCTCCAAAAAATTATTATAGAATGGGTGGCAAATCTCCTAAATGGACTTTCAGAAAAATGGTGAATATCCAAAAAAACGTTTCGTGACAAAGGAGATTCGGCAGGCCGTAGTTTTTCACGATTTCACGATTGCGGAGAACACCCTTTTGATCAATTTTATCCACATGGAGTTATAACTTGATGATCTTTGCCCAGTTGATATTCTGAGTCCCTTCGCACACCATATTGATGAGTGGGCACATCCAGATGGTCTTGGCATTGGCACACATTTACAGTTGATCAAGCAATATTATCATAGCAACAAATGCAATATTAGTCTTTTCAAAGTCTTCCATGGTGCCATTGGCCCATTAAAAAAGCTGTCAAATTCAATTTGTTGTTACATCTACATCTTCCTTGTAGTGTCAATCTTTAAGAAAAAGTCCAAGAAAATCTTTTTTTTTTAATCGAATCCAAGGCAAAGAACCCAGAGTACACAAGGACTCGACCTCCTAAAAGTGCAAGCACTAACTAACCTTCCATGAACAGGGTTCCTACAGAGCACCTATAGTAAAAGGACAAAAATGTAAATGCCACAATTTTGCAAACCTTCAATAAACAACCCAAGAATGAAATTCATTTCTGAGTTCATAAAAGGAATGATAAGTCTTAGCAGAAATGATTTTGAAATTTTCAACAAGAAAATGTTAAAGAATCCCAAATATCACAAATTAGAGTATTGTACCCAAAAAAGAAAAGAAAAATAAAAACTGGAAAGTTTAATAAATACATAACACACCGATAAAAATAGGCTCACAATATTTTCTCAAATAGCGAGGAAAGCTTTTTTAAGTTCTACTTTATCAAAACCATTCATTTGAAAAAAGGCAAATAGTGAAAAATGGAGCAAAAATACTTATGTAAATGGGGAAAAGAAAAGGCTAATGCAAAGAACCCATGCAGTTCATAAAGCAAACAAAAAGAAAAGATAAACAAATGAATCGCCCACTTAATAAAACAATCAAATGCAAAGAAGGGAAAAACAACAAGTTGACAAATAAATTTAATCTAATTAAATTAGATAACTTGTCAAACATACAACTATTAGCGTAAGTATTAGCTTATATGGTGTTGCTATGATCAGTAATTGATCTACATGTATGGACACACCTACAATTTTATAATATGGTTGGTATTCGTATAAGCATAAGACTGACATGCACATTTAACGGAAATGCTACATTTCAATAACACTGCAAGTCAGCTAAAAAAATTAGGGCATTCTAAACTGTGAAAAACTTCCTGAAAACAACTGAGAGTATTAAAGAATAAGTTGGAAAAGTGGAATAGAAACCGTTGTAAATAATGGTAAACTTTCCTACATATCTGATAGAATTGAAATAATTTTAATTATATACCTTCAAAGTTCTTAAACTCCAAATCAGGAAGTTTCAAGGATTCTCAAATGTAGAAAAGTGGTTTACTATCTAACTGACTTGACATTGTCCATGGCACAACCATTTGGTAATCATGTTAATGCTTTCAAGTAGGATAAGAATTAACCCCTATTGCTAAATTTATAAGGACCATTGTTAAAAAACACCAAGCTCAAGCAGATTTTCAATATTTCCTAGCGGGCATGACAACAGACTTCCAAGACTACACACATTGTCAATAAAGCAAGCAAGAAGTAAAATGTAACCAAGCTATAGAGTTGAAAGAAAAAAATCAAACATTGCCCAGTTTCCTACAATATTCAATTAGTTTCTCAAACTACTAGGCCTATTACTCTAAAGTAATGTGACAGAGTCCTCCATACTAAAACTCTCCTAATAATGATTTATGTTTCCAATTCTCCTTGGTTGCACTCTAAGAGTACAAGATAGAATTCTCTCTTGGGAATATTTATCTTTCTTTTGAGACTCGCAACCTCAAGAAACTTGTTTATTCTCACTGATCTAAGAGATGCCAATTTGACTTACCATTTTTCTATTGTCCGTTCCCATAACCTTTGCATCCTACTCTTGGGGTGTCAACTATCTTTCCAATATAGATAATTTGGGTTTACTGGACACTTTCTTCCTCTAGTCAGGGTGAAGGGAAAACTCTAGTTAAACCATTTTCCCCTGATGTCCTATGTACTTCATAAACTTTGCACTTTCCAATTCCAGTCATGTCATTGGGTTCAAAGGACTTCCATTTATAGTTGAAACTTGGAACCATAGATTGGACATGGGAATCAAACCATATTTGTCATTGCTTACTACTTGAAATATTTAGTACATGCAAAATGTTTCACTTCTTCTGGCAATATCACTTAACTGATGTATAATTTGAGAACATGAAACTTGGAACACTTATATTTTACCCCTTGCAAGGTATTTTTAACCTAGCAAGCTAACATGTACATTTTCAATTAAAATTCATATTCTTTTAATAGTTGTAACAAATGAAACAAACCATTAGTCATTTATACCACTTTGTTCACAAATAGTCTTCATGAAACAGAATAATGGATGCATCTCAGAATTACATAGTTTTTAGTTCTCCATAACATTGTCTCGAAAATGAACATAAGGGAAGAATTTTCAGAGTAGTTGGTAATTGTTACATGTCATGGTTATATGGGAGACTCTCCATTATTGGAATATGTTTCTTACAGTACTACACCCCTCCACTTCTTGGTTTGATTTTATGTTATCCCTGTCCACCACTTTACAACATGATCCTTCCCTTCACTTGCTTATGATCCACCTCAATGAAAACATTCCCTACTATGCATAATTGTTAGTAAAGTTGTATGTATTTATCTATTTGAATGTAACCTACTAACTAGTATCACTAAAGCATTACACTTCATGTCAGTCAATGTTACACTTTTGATTCCCCCAAATGTTCACTTACCTCTTTTAAGGGTATTCAGGTGATCTACATTTATAATAATCAAATACCCATATATTTATCTTAGACTCCAGATAAATCTACTTAAATTTTCCAGGATCCCGGTTTCAATTTTGATATTTGGGGATTTATTTGAGCTAGAAACAAAACAAAAGTTATAAGAGAAATCTGTCTAAGAGCATCAAACTATGCTTAGAGATCTATCTTTAAATGCATATTAACACATAGGCTAGTCCCAAGGATAACTTCAAAGTTAATTGAATTCTTGCATCAAATTTTGTTGTTGAATAAAAGATAAATTCCCCAAGTCATGTACAATTTGCAGGCCCAATTAGCTACTGAAAGACCTTGGCAGTGAAAATAAAAATTATTTCTTATTAATGATACAAGTTCATATTTGTTAGGATCGAAATACATATGAGAAATAAAACGGAATTAGAGCAGAAATAATATAAGCATGAAATCACAAGATAAACCAAAGATTTAACATGGTTCACCCATGTGGGCTACATCCACCAGAAACAAGCCAATATTTTCCTTTATTCAGTCCAGAGGAATACAATACAATTCTCTCTTTTTCATATATTAAAGAGTAAATCCATGCACATATATATAACTTGTGCACCTCTTTGAAAAAGTCTTCTTCAACCACAAGCAATCTAAATATAGCATGCTTATAAATAAGACATGCATATAAATAAGATAAACATAAAAATAACAACTCCCATCTATTAATAAGACAATGCTATTTTTATAAACATAAAAATAACAACTACCGTCTATTAATAAGACAATGCTATTTTTATAAACATAAAAATAACAACTCCCGTCTATTAATAAGACAATGTTATTTTTATCCATGGCCATGCTTTCCTCCCAAAATCAAGGAAAAAGTAAACTGCCACTTCATCTTCCAGTTAGACTCCACATCTCCAACAATCTCCCACTTGGAGACTAACTGTTGCAACCCACTGTTACAGCTCATCCTCAGACTCTTCTCTAACTCATTTCTCTTCTTCAAGATCAATCTTGAAGACCTATTGAAGCCGAACAACCTTCCAGCTTATCTTTTGTCACCGCCTTTGTCAACATATCAGAAGGATTCTGACTTGTATGGATCTTCTCCAACATCAATTGTCCATCCTCCAAAATTGATCTAATGAAATGATGCCTAAGTTGTATATGTTTGGTTCTCAAATGGAATTTTGAGTTCTTAGCAAGATGAATTGCACTCTAGCTATCACTAAATAACCTATAATCCTACTACTTCTTTCCCAAATCTTCCATGAACCGCTACATCCATATCATCTCCTTGCTTTCTTTTGTAGTAGCAACATACTCTACTTCTGTAGTAGACAAGGAAACAATCTTCTACAGTTTAGAAATCCAACTAACTGTCATGCCACCAATAGTGAATACATAACCTGTGGTGCTCCTCCTACCATCCAAATCTCCAGCCATGTTTGCATCAACATATCCGTTTAAAGAAACCTCTGACCCTCCATAGCACAACTGTCTGCTACTGATCCCTCTCAAGTATCTGAGAATCCACTGGACTGCATTCAAGTGCTCCTTTCCTGGATTACTCATGTATTTGCTGACAACTCCCACTGCATGGGAAATGTATGGTCTTGTGCATACTATAGCATACATCAAACTTCCAACTGCTGAAGCATATGAAACTCTAGACATATATTCAATCTCTTCATATGTTTTAGGACATTGTTCTTTACTCAACTTGAAGTGCCCTTCCAATGGTGTACTTACTGGTTTTGCATCCTGCATCCTAAACCTATCCAACACCTTGTTCACATACTCTTCTTGAGACAAAGTCAGTATTTTACTCTTTCTATCTCTATTGATTCTCATGCCAAGAATTTTCTTTGTTGCACCTAAATCCTTCATGGCAAATGTATTGGCTAACTATCACTGTCGTGGAGCTTTCTTAAGGCCATACAAGCTCTTCTTCAATCTGCACACCAAATTCTCCTTCCCCTGACTTCATATCCTTGTGGCTGCTCCATATATATTTCTTCCTCCAAATCACCATGAAGAAAAGTAGTCTTTACATCTAATTGTTCAAGATGCAAATATTCCACAGCTACCAAACTTAAGATAGTTCTAATAGAAGTCATTTTAACAACATGAGAGAAAGTTTCATCAAAGTCTTCACCTTTTTCTTGTGTAAATCCCTTCACAAAAAGTCTTTCCTTGTACCTCTTTTTGTCACCTTCTTCTTCCTTCAACCTATAAACCCACTTGTTCTGCAATGCTTTCTTTCCTACAGGCAACTGAACCAAATCCCATGTTTGGTTGTGATCCAATGAGTCCATCTCCTCATCCATACCCTACTCCCACTTTTATTGTGTTTCTACCTGCATTGCTTCTTCAAAACTTTTTGGTTCTCCACCATCTTTCAATAAACAATAGTAAAACTCATACGAAGATAATCGTCCAGGAGGTTTACTTACCCTAGTATAACATCTTATAATATTTTTTGGATTTTGAGGCTCTTGTTCTTCTTGTTGATTTTGATCTACAGAATCAACACCGAATGTGTCAGGATTGATGTCAACTTGTTGATTTTCCAGTCCTTTGAGAACTTCTCTATCTTTTATCTCATCAAGTGCTACATACTTAGACTTTTCCAGCTTCTTATCCTGTAGTTGTTCCCTGTACATAACCCTTTCATTGAAAATAATATCCCTACTCCTAATGATTTTCTTCTCATCCAAACTCCACAACCGGAATCTAAAATCATTAGTGCCATATCCAATGAAAGTACATTTCTTTGACTTAGCTTCTAGCTTGGTCCTATTCTCTTTATCAATGTGCACAAATGCCTCACAATCAAAAACTTTCAGAAAAGAATAGTTTACCTCCTTACCAGTCCAAGCCTCCTCAGGTACTCCACCTTCCAAAGAACTTGAAGGTCCTATGTTTATCAAGTAAACATAAGTATCTACAGGATCCGCCCAAAGCTATAAGGGCAATCCAGCATGCAATCTCATGCTCCTTGCACGCTCCATGATAATCATGTTCATTCTTTCTAACACACCATTCTGTTGTGGTGTTCTAGGAACTGTCTTCACCCTACGGATTCCATTCTGTGAACAATAGTTATTAAATTCATTGTTGTAGTACTCTCCACCATTATCTGATCTGAGACACTTCAACTTCAAACCTGTTTCATTCTCAACCAAAGCTTTCCACTTCTTGAAAGTATTAAATACATCAGATTTATTCTTTATACAATAAACCCAAACCTTCCTAGTAGCATCATCAATAAAAGTAACACAATTCCGTGAACCACCAAGAGAAGATACCTAATCCAATCCCCACACATATGTATTAACAAGCTCTAACTTATGTTGCTTCTTGGTTGATCCAGCCTTAAGAAATCTCACACGCTTTTGTTTCCCATACACACAATGCTCACAAAATTCCAGGTCTATGTTTTTCAAATCTGACAACTTTCCTTGTGAATGTAAAATCTTCATCCCCTTTTCACTCATATGGCCAAGTCTATGATGCCACAGAGTTGTGTCTATACCTATAGTAGCTAAAATAGAAGATGGATCAGTACTAACAGTGAATAAATAAAAATAACCTACTTTCTTACCTCTTGCTACCACAAGAGAATCCTTGGTAACTTTCTAATAATCTGCTGTAAATATAACCATATAATCCTCATCTCCTAATTTCCCTACAGAAATTAGATTCCTCCTCAAGCTAGGAACATGTCTGACATTCTTCAACACCCAAGAGTTACCATTCTACAATTTAACATGAACATTGTCTTTTCCAACAATGTTACATGGCTCATCATCACCAAGATATACCTGCCCAAAATTCCCTTGAAAATAATATCTATGAGGAGTTGCATGAAATGAAGCACTAGAATATAAAACCAAGATTATGATTTACTATCTAAAGAAAGAATAAGATCATCTTGTAACACATCACCTGCTATGTTTTCCTCTTTGCTCCCTTCTTGTTGATCTTTCCCCGATTTTAAAGACCAACAATATTTCTTTGCATGTCCTACTTTTCCACAATTCTAGCATACCATCCTACTTCCAGATTTAGATATACCCTTTTTAGACTTTCCACGGTGTCCAGGACCTTTTTCTTTTTCCTTCTATCTTCCCCTGTTCTCTACACTCAAATCATTACCATATGACTCACCTGTGCTTTTTCTTCTCATCTCTTCACTAAGAATCACCCCAATAACATCATCAAACTTTAAAGTGTTTGAACCAAAAATAGAATTACTCACAACGATAACCAAAGTATTTCAACTTTTAGGAAATAGGCACAAAATCAAAAGAGCCCTAACTTCATCTTCAAAAATTACTTCTACAGATCTTAATTGATTAGTAACCATGTTGAATTCATTTAAATGATCATTTATTGAATCACCATCTGACATCTTCATATTAAATAAACTTTTCATGAGATATACCTTATTGGAGGTTGACAATTTACCCAATTTTTTCATTAGATCTACCATTGTCTTTTCTACAAAAATATTGAAAGCTATTGTAGCTTCCAGGCACAACTGTATCGTTCCCAGTGCCTTCCAATCAAGAACATCCCATTCTTCATCTTTCATAGCTGACGGAATTAAAGCTTTCCCTTTCAATGGTAGATAAAGATCCTTCTAATATGGGTAGTCCTCCACCTGCATCTTCCATAGCTGAAAGTTCTAGCCGTTAAAATTCTCAACCTTGAAATTGCTATCTTTTTTCATTGCTTCCACTCAAACAAGAAACCCTCCTGTGAGTTTTTTTCTGCCAAAACAAATCCTGCTCTGAAACCAGTTGTTAGGATCAAAACACAGATGAGCAATAAAATGGAATTAAAACAGAAATAATATAAGCATGCAATCACAAGATAAACCCAAGATTTAATGTGGTTCACCCAATGTGGGCTACATCCATCAGAAACAAGCCATCCTTTTCCTTTATTTAGTCCAAAGGAATACAATACAATTCTCTCTTTTTCATATATTAAAGAGTAAATCCATGCACACATATATAACTTGTGCACCTCTTTGAAAATTTTTGCTTCGACCACAAGTAACCTAAATATAACATGCTTATAAATAAGACATGCATATAAATAAGATAAGCATAAAAATAACAACTCTCGTCTATTAATAAGACAATGTTATTTTTATGTTATAAAAATAACAACTCCCGTCTATTAATAAGACAATGTTATTTTTATAAACATAAAAATAGCAACTCCCATCTATTAATAAGACAATGTTATTTTTATCCATGGCCATGCTTTCCTCCCAAAATCAAGAAAAAAGAAAACTGCCACTTCATCTTGCAGTTAGACTCCACATATCCAACAATATTACCACCAAAAAACAATAACACAAGTATGACAACCATTGTTTGAGGCACCCTGAGAATAGAAATTTTATCTTTATATACAACAATCTTTGTCATGTCTCTGTGTCATTCAGTAGGACTGTAAATCACACATGACATGCACAAACCATAAACGTTTGAGAAACCAGAAGGGAAAGTTTTCCCTTCTAAATAGTATACAAAACCAGCCAGTCAAATTGTAGAAAGACTTAAGAACAACATCCACAATCCTACCTAATCTTCATTTCATTGGCACACGAGATAAATACCACCTAATCCTCTAACTTTTTACAGCTTTTTTATCTAGCAATCTTCATCTTAATTTATAACATATTGTCAAACAGTTTTCATGACACCACATACCTCGTAAACATTTTTTCAAACAATTGACATCCCTGCACATTTTCTATAACATATCTTCAGGGCACTTATAGCTGAAACATTCGAAAAATGTCCCTCATCCATAATACTTTGGTGTATGTTCATAGCATGTTCTAATGCCCTTATTTTGACACATGCCTACTCACTAATCAAGGTGGGAAAAGGCATTTTTTCAAACAGCTCGCATGCCTCTACAAACTTGTACATTTTGTCTAAGTATTTGTCCAGGAACTTACAAAAAAAAGCAAACCAAACACATGATAAAATTTTCCATACACATCGTTGTCTCCACATGATTCACAAAGCCTCATTCACAATTTCCTACAAATAGCATGGCTCAAAAATATAGTAGCATCCCTGCTAATACCATGGCTTAGGGCTTTCTACTGAATGTTTGGTTTCATTTCTTCAAAAATATGAAACCAGGCATACAGTCCAAATGTGACAAAACTTATTTTTCAATAAATAATGAATAGAGAGAACCCTCTTCATCTAACGTTAAACAAAACTAAAGAAAACATAAATTAGAACACGACTTTCGTATATGTCATTCATCATGTGAGGAAGATTTTAACAATTTTATAGCACACAATAAACACCTAGTGTCTATTAGGTGGTGGCGGGTGTGCAGTTAGGCGGTAGCGGATGGATGAAATTTAAGGCCTCGGTGGTGTTTGGGTTGTTGGAAACCATACAACAACGAGTCACATGATCTTGATAAAAATTCTTTGGTGTCACAGATTTGAGAATCTTCCTGCAGGGAGGATTTTACATCAATGTCTCTCTCAATACAAACCCTAGCTACATTCTTGTGACCCCTTGTGTACATTGATAGGTGAAATTGATGGTGTGTGTTTATCTGATGCTCTTGCACAGTACGGATTAAAGAATCATAGTGGATTTCTTCAATGTGAGATTGAGGCAAGCATGGCATGTATTTACGAAGCATGACCTACATTTATGAAGCACTTCATCAATTACAGCGATTGACACAATTAGGGCTAGGGCGGAGGGACTCTATGCAATGCAGCAATGGATTTTGATAGGAATGACATAGATTGCATTTTTGGTCATCCCTTATACAACTCGAAACATAGACCGTCGATTCGAAATTCCAGGTGAGTGTGGTCCTCAGTGTAACACCTATCGGCATAATTATTGGAGGAATGTAGGTAGGAAATTTAAATATAATATTTATTATCAAAGCATTGTAATTTAATAGTGAGGATAATGGCTTGTTAAGCCATCTACCAAGGTACAAGTCCCTCTAGATTTTTGACACAGTGAGTCAAAAATGGATTGTTCTTAAGGTGACTTTGATGGATTGGATGTCCCTAGTCGTCGTTACTTAGTCAAAGGAATGCTTCAATATAGATATATGTTTACTCAATAAGTGTACCATCAACTATATGTAATCTTTAGTCTATCATGAGGCAGAGATCTCGATATTTCTATAAAATTGTTAATTTCCCATAATATATGAAAATAAATTTTTACGTTTGTAGATGCCAGATCATGATTTAGTAATTTCAGTGAGTCCCCGATCAAAATTTGTTTCATTTCATCTAATTACATCCAAATTATTTCCATTTATATAATCTTTCTTTTTATTAATAAATTGCATGACACTTTTGACAAACTACTATAAAAGTATCCCCACGGGGGAGACACTTCCTTAAATTAAGTGTTTAAGGATAAATGAGACACTTTTTGTTGTTTTCTAAATTGAAAACAAAATTTGAAAGAAAAAAATAAAATTAAAAAGGGTCTCACTCCCACCCAAGTAGGGTGATAACATGTAATAAAATTATAAAAGAGGCAAGTAAGTGAGATGTTTATGTTTTCTCTTATTTTTGGAGGGCCTCCCCTACTAGGATGGCCATAGTATGTTATTAGCTGAGTGGTATAACACGAGGACATTATTGTGAAAGTGACCTGAATAGACCGAGTTCAGAGTTCTATATATATATATATATATATATATATATATATATATATATATATATATATATATATTCTATAGCATTCTATAGAGAAGAACTAGATATAGGGTTGTATCCATTCGGTCGGGCTTGACCCGCAAAACCTTCCCTTTATGGGAGAATTTAGTGATATGATATACCCGGGTGTAAAAATATATAGAGTATCCCTCGGCCTCCCGAACAAGCATAACTCTATATAGAATAGAAATGTTGGCCCCTACCTGAACTATGGCGGATGAGTGATGCCCGATTATTATAGTTCATCCGAACCGGATAAAAAATGTCTTGTCTTCATCTCATCTTGAGAAGATAAAGAATAGAAATATCTTAGAATCTAGTCTCGGACAAGAATGAAATCTTCTTGTAATTGTATGTTTCTTATAATCTTATATAGAGTCATCATCTATTAGCGAGAATCAAATCGTTAGTAAATATTTATTAAAGGTAAATACCTCTTCATGTTTCTTTAATGGAACATGTTCTTTAAAATATGTAGAAAACATATAATTATTTATATTTAGAAGATATGTAGAATTATTATTTTTTGCAATTACTATTAATGATGATAATGTTGCCTTTTAACATCCTAGATCTTTTTTAGTGTGTTTTTCAATTATACATTTAATTTGTTGTTTGGGGTTTTATTATACAATGTATAGATGAGGAAAGTAAGTTTACATTTACAATGCACTATAACTACCTACATAAGATGACTTCTAAAGCTAAACACATTGCTGAATATTTTATATAAAAAATGTAATTTAGGTTATATTATTACGTCACCAATAGCCTATGGCACAGGTAAAAGAGTGTCGACATATAAATGGATGCGCCAAGGCGCAGGTTAAAGGCGCACAACAAAGGATGTCGACACAAATATGGATGCACCTATGGCGCAAGTAAAGGGCGTATGACACAGAGTGTTGACATGGCAAAATTCATGCTTGGCACATGTAAAGGGCGCATGACACAAATTGTGAAAATCGGCTAAGTCCTTGTCCAAGGAAAACTGGGACATTTGGGACACCAAGGCGCGGATCGGCTGAAAAGCCTACAGGTGGCCCAAAAAGCAAAGGGACAAGTGGGACGAAGGTACGCGATGGACCCGAACCGGCCGGTTCGGCCGGAACGGGGAATCGAAGCACCGGGACAGTCGGACTAGAAGGACGCGTGGGACGCAGAAAGCTGGTTCAGCCGAAAGAGAAGAAAATTGACTAACAGCTTGGGACATTTGGACCGTGAGTACGTGAACTACCCGGATCGGCCGAAAAGGAGAACTTTTGCACCAAACATTCGGGACATTTGGGCCGCAAAGACGCGAATCGGCCGGATCGGGTGAACCGGAAGAATTTGTCCCGCGAAGCACTGGGACAAATGGACGCGAACCGGCCGGTTCGACTGAAACGAGAAACTTCAGCACAAATAAAAGTGGGACGTCCGGGACAAAAAGATGCGGTGGACGCGAAAGAGCCGGCAGACCCGCGGACCAACTAGGAGATGACACGTGTCACAAAGGAAAAGTCCAAAAGTCAAAAGGTGAGTTTTGAAGGGGCAGCCCGAGCCAATAGAAAGAGGACACGTGTCCAACAAAGCAGAGAAGGAGAGAGAACCACGTGACCAATAAATGCATGCCACGTGTCATTCAGGTGGCAGAGTGCGGGAAGAATTTAAAATCCGTTTTCACCTGTTTTGTGCCCTAGATCTTCAAATCTCCATATCTTTTGATCCAGAGCTCGGATTGGCACGTTCTTTATATCAACGGAAATATTGTGAAATTCTCTACATCATTCTAGGATTAATCTCGAGTTTTGGTGCAGTCTAGAGAGAGAAAATCGAGAAACGGATCTGACGCGTGTTCATGGCCAGAAGTGACATTTCAGCGACCAGATTTAATGCAGAATGGGTCACCTTCTCCTGTATTTCAGTCAAAATGACAGGGTATGGGTTTGTAATTTTCCCCATGCCGTTTTAATGCACCTGCATTCAAGGAGGGATGGGCTCTCATGTTTTTTTACGTTTCCTGTCCCCTGGGCTCGACCTTTGCACTGTAAAAAGCCAGTTTTGGCTCATTTCAAAGGGGGGAACTTTTTTGACATAACAACTTCTTCTTTCAGCTCCAGAAAGTGACTGAAGTAAGGATCAGACCTCTCCAACGATTGTAACAGTTTTCTTTTACCTCTCTGAGGGTGTAATGCGTGTTTTTTGACACTGAAAAGATAATGCAAGCTCTGTGAATGGGTTTCAATCCTCTGTTTATATTATTTGCTTCATTTCAAATCCTGAATTATATCTTATTAGTCTGTGTATGCTTTATGTTGTAAAATTTGGTCTGTGTCTATTTTCTTGATAGAAATGTTTCACCACTCCTCCTTTAGTGTATCACCTGTTAGTTTAGTTTTATTTTTGCACTTTCTATCTCTGTCTCCTTGCAGTTTAGAGTAGGATTAGGATCCGGACCTCTGTAGTTTTGAAAAATATAGACTTTCAAAATTTCATGATTTTTTAGTATTTCAGGTTTTCCCAGGTGTTTAGCATGTCCCAAGTTCCGACACAGTGCATTTCAGGTTTTGTAAGTTGCCTTACATGACCTAAGTTTCACCTATACTTTTCACGGATTAGTAGCTACACAAAAAGACCCGATAACTGAATTGAAGAGTTGTATCTTCCGCGTCCTTCAAGTTTTAATTTCTATTTTTAATATTGTTAGGTTTGGTGTGTAACTTGGCAAAATCAAGCCTTTTGAGGCTCATTCTATAACAGATCCGGTGAATCTGAAGGGATAGAATTCAATGGTATAGCAACACAAGTTACCCAGGTACATGAGAAGAATTCGAACCAGGTCTGATACTCGAGAAGAGGGTCTATTTGTCCACTTGCAGCTATGACCAGGCAGAGGAAGGAAAGGAAGAAGACCACAAAGGTCACCATCTCCACCTAGATAAAAATTTGTCGACACCCCCACTTGGTAGGCCTTTCATTCACAATCGACTACAGAGTCCTCCGACCAATTATAATGGCACATCTACCACATAACCCCTACGTCAACTTCAATAGCAGCAGCCCGCTTGAATCTCAACGCATAAAATCTAGTTCCAGCTGCAGCATTAAAGAACATTCCATATTTTCACTAGAGAGAACCAGATGACCACTCCTGGTGATCACATCCAAGATATTGCTAAATGTTTGTGCAATTCATGAGATTGCTCAAATGGACGTTGCTATCAAGTTGTTGGCATATTCATTCAAAGTTAAAGCTTTGCAATGGTTTAGAAGTCTTGGAGCCAGGGTCTTTTCCAGAATTGGGACCAATTATGCACAACCCTTCACATGTGAAGTTTGGAGAAAAGGGGGATAATTTTTCCTCTGTTGGAACAACTGACAACAATCAAGAGGGCTCCTAATGAGAAGTTTACTAATTTCAACTTCAAATTCCAACAGGTACATAAGATAGGTTTTCTAGTGGCCGTTAGACCAACAGCTGAAGGTGCTTTCCTATACTTATCTTAAGGATTTAAATTCTGATATTTCCATGATGATTCAGTCCATGGGAGACAGAACTTTACCCACATGCCTACAACATTGCTATTAGAGCTTAAAATTATCTTGATCCAAGTTGGTAAAATAGCACCTAGGCCACCTATGCCCTTATATCCAGAACTTAGGAGCTCTAAGTGCTAGTCAGGCACACACCTTAGCTCCCATTCTTGCTCCCTAGAAATCAGAGTTCAATTGAAGCTTCCACCTCATCTTCTAGCTCCTTCAAATGAACTTCAAGAAGTTATGAAGCAACTACAGAACCTTGAGTAACGAGCTGGTGACTACTTAAGAGGCATCAAACTCAAACTTTTAGATCGTATTAGCCTCAGAGCAAAGTACCTAGGCTAGACCACCATACTAGCCCAATAGGCCACCCAATCCAGACAGGAAATCAGAGTCAAGCCAAAGGCCTTCCACTAATAGATCATTCTCAGCCTTACAATCCCAATGTTGCATCCAGCTTCTAAAGCATTAGTACCAGTGCAAAACAACATAGCTCAGGAGTACGATTGGTTGTTTCCCATGTAATGAACCTCATTACTAGTCTATATGCTTCAATGGTGCCCTGAACCAAGCCTCTTATGGTGACAACTACTAGCGTAGAGTGCAACAAGTGACAGGTGAAGAGAGGAAATCAGCAACAAGAGACGATCTCAGCAAGAGGCATAGCTCCAAATGAGACCCGCACTTGTGAATTGACAGGCTGAGGATTTTTGTAGCATGAATCAAACACCTTTCTCAGAGTGTAGCAGCTCAAATACACGATCCAAGAAGAGGAATATTGGAGAAGGGAACTCATCTGGCTCCAAGAGATCTACAACCCTCCATTACTCCACAAGGTGTTGGTAAGCAAAGTGTACAGCTCCTAATGTGCAAGGACAGCCCAAAGCAACCTTCAAGACCCACTCAAGTACCGGTTGTTAACTGACCCATGCGTAAGATAAGGAATGTGCAAGGTTAAAGGGACAATACAGAGAGATCTTTCATCCCCATTTAGCATCATTGAGCAAATGAATAAAACGAATGTGAATATCTCAATTTGGGAGTCTTTATGGCCAGCCTAAGATAGAGAGACTCTGTCTACAAGTTTCTATGACTAGAATTGGGCGTCGTCGAACCAACAGCCGCCTATACCAACAAGAAATAATGTCCTCACAAATGCAACTCAACCTAAAAGGAAATCATGGAAGCCAACTAGGTAAACATTTTGAAACCGCCCTCCATTCTATGTTTAATTAATCATTTGCAGACAAACTAATGCACAATTGCATGATTGATTTTGGGAGCAAGTAGCTCTAGTCATGCTGAAACAAATAACTGATCAGTTGGGTCTTCAATATGAAGTCATATCTAAAGGCGTGTAGTGCAATTGGATGGGATAGCGGTAGACAACAGTGGGAGTGATTAAAAGATTTGAATCTTACCTTGCATGCATGCCCCAACATGATTGTTTTGCAAGAATGTATCAGTGATAGATTTGCCACCTCTCTTTGCCCTATGTGTTTATCAAGAGGATTTCCATAGCTAAAATTGGAGGCTATTTATCTACTGACTAGTCACACATGCTTGTTTAGAATGAGGTATGGAGCTAAGGCTATGATCAGATCCGAGCGCAATTGCAAACTTCCACATTAAACCTCATACATTCCGAGTCCAAATCAATCGCAAATTGTTTAGCATTTGATCGGGAAGATCTATCTAAGCACAAATGAAGCAGACACTAAAGTTGGATAGCGTTCTAGACTTGACTTTTGATGAATGCTCAAGAAAGAGTACATGCTTTTGACCCCTACCAAAGAAGTGAGAAGAATCTGAATTAGGAGTCTATTGCATGCATGAAGGAGAACCATCCTATTCCTAGCATTACCAAACCATACCACAAGGATGACAATGAGGTATGACAGTTTTTTTTTTATGGATCAAGAAGCAGGCAAGGAGCCGAAGGAGGAGCTATGTTTTTTTCAACCTAAAGGCATCACAATATTATTTAGCTTTCTATTTCCAATTTGCTTGCTCTAACAACATAGCTGAATATGAGGCCTTAGTTCACAGATTTCATTGGGCCACGAAAGAAAAGGGCATAAAGAACTTGCAATTGTATGGAGTTAACGAGTTAATCATCAATCAAGTCAGAGGGACAAACATGCTACAAAGAATGACCTGCTGAAGAACTACAAGAACATCGGGTATGGGATCTCATTGAAGATTTCAAAGCTTTTAGCATCAATGTCCATACCCAAGAAAGAAAAAAGAATCAACAGATAGGCTGGTAGCAGTTAGGAGCAATGTTTGATGTGGTCGACAAGTATCAAGAGGGAAATAACACAACCACATATTCCATGTGATTGTAAGGACCAGCAGTTTCAGATAATAACATAAGCTAGAAGGTGTTTGATAATGATCAACAGATCGTCAATTTTCTTACAAGAAGAATTTGAATTCTCAGCTAGAAACCAGGATAGAGTTAGAGCAACAATACAGTGATCAAGTAGTGCAGTTGCAGAACAAACAAGCTCACCCAAGGGTCTTAGTAACATTGGAGTCTATCTTCAAACCTAATGACCAATTCCGTAAGGAAAAGGACTAATATACAGGTCAAGAGAGAAGATTTAGAGCCAATTTCGGTTGGATGAAGGCAAGACACTTACAAATTGGCAAGGTAAGCCACCTGAGCAGGAAAAATCAGAATTCATAAAACTTTGTCCAAGAATTTCCAGATGTCTTTACATGGAGCTTATGAATACTTAAGAGGTTTCAATCTGAATTTGGCACAGCACACCATAGAATTGGATCTAAGATGCTAAACCCATCAGGCAGAAGTAGAGGGCAGTCAACCCTCACATCGAGCCTATAATGAAGAAAGAGCTAAACAAGGTAATAGAAGCAAGCATTATCATCCCGATCAAGCACTCAAGCTGGGTTTCAAACTTGGTTCTGGTTAGGAAAATAAAGTGGAGAAATCAGATTGTGTGTGTGGACTTCCGTGATCTGAAGAGAGCATCACTTCAAGGACCATTATCCACTTCCATCAATGGAAAAAATATTGCAGGTAGTAGTCTGGCTCGGAGAGGTTTTCATTCCTAGAAGGCTACTTAGGGTATAATCAGATAATGGTGAAAGAAGAAGATCAATTCAAGACAACCTTCACCACGAAATGGGGGCACATATGCTTACAAGAAGATGCCATTTGGATTGTCAAATGCTGGAGCAACGTTTCAGCAAGTTATGGATATGGCATTCAAAGGCTTAATCAACAAGATGGTGCTGGTATATCTAGATGATATCATTGGCTTCTCAAAGAATGCAATAGACCACCTCTTTCACCTCAGGCAAGTATTTCAAAGGTGTAGAAGGTTCGGAGTGTCATTGAATCCAAATAAATGTGTATTTTTGGCACATGAGGGTAGGTTGTTGGGCCACATTGTCTCAAGAGAAGGGTTAATAATTCCTGAAAGGGTTTGAAGCCATTAGAACACTTCCACTGCCACATCATAAGAAATCTCTCTAAAGCTTCTTGGGAAGGATAAACTTTGTCCACAGATTTGTGCCTAATTTTTCCACTCTTGTGAAGCCTCTAACAATGATGTTGAAGAAGAGATTGGCATTCAAATGGACATCGGAAGGCAAAGAGAGTTTTGAAAGCATCAAGCATGCAATATCACAAGCTCCAACTCTTATCAACCCAGACTTTTCAAAGGACTTCATGTTGTATGCGTTTGAAGGATCAGACACAATCTCAGCTATCTTAACACAGTTGAATAGAGAAGGTTCAGCACAGCCTATAGCATTCTTCAGCCAAACCTTGGAAGATTACGAAATAAAGTATTCTTTCATCGAAAAGCATGTCCTTGCTGTCATCACGAGCTTGAAGAATTTCAGACATTTGGTCTCAAACAATAAGATTCAACTGCTGGTCTCACATGCTGGGGTTAAGGATTTCCTCCTCAACAAGGATTTGAATGAGAAAAGGGCAGGTTGGATCACCCGTGTCATGGAGTATGACATTGAAATCAAGATCACCAAGCTGGTAAGAGGGAAAGGATTGTGTGAGCAGCTGGTTTCGGGGAAGCAAAAGGAAGTATGCAATGAAGAAGAGGCTGTTTTGACAGTCCATGATAGCCATGAGCCAAGTGGCAATCAAGAGGAAGACAATGCTTCCCCCACTCCTTGCTGGACCCAAGATATTATGCACTTCCTAGGCATAGGCCTATGCCCTCCAAAGATGAACAAGACCCAAAGAAGACACTTTAGATTGCATGTCGTTCCATATACTATTATTGATGGAGTTTTGTTCAAGAAAGATGTGAATGGAGTGCTGCTGAGATGCATTAGCACAGGTCAGATTGAAAGGGTGTTGGAAGAGTTTCATGGTGGACCAGCTGGTGGCCATTTTGCACCAAGAGTGAAAACTCTAAAAATCATGAAGGCTGGTTATTATTGGCCTAAAATTTTCAGTGATTGCTATGCATGGATTAAGAGGTGTAAGAATTGTGCATTCTTCACAGGAAAAGAGAGACTTGCTGCCCTCCCATTGCATCCAATCTCATTTGACCAGCCATTCATGCAATGGGGTTTGGACTTCATTGGAGTCATTAATCCCAATTCAAGCCAAGGGCACAAATGGATTTTGACAGCCACAGACTACTTCACCAAATGGATAGAAGCAGTAGCACTCAAAGAGGCAAATGAGTCTAACATATTAGACTTTTATGAAGGGATAACAACCAGATTCGGTGTACCTGCCACAATAATCTCTGATAATGCATTGGCATTCATTGGATCCAAGGTGACTGGGTGGGCTGTCAAGAACGGTATTTACCTAAGCACTTCATCGAACTATTACCCTCAGGGTAATGGCTAGGCCGAGTCCACAAACAAGAACTTGTTGAGGATCATTAGGAGAAATCTTGATGAGAATCAGAGGTCTTGGCATACCAAGCTGAAATCAGCCTTATGGGCTGATAGGATCACTCCCAAAAGATCCACAGGTAACTCTCCATTCAGGCTTGTCTATGGAAGAGAGGCAATATTGCCCATGTCACTTGAGTTGCCAACATTGGAACTCATGAAGCTGCTGGAGTTACTTGAATTTGAGCCCATGGAAGTGAGGTATGCAGAGTTGATGGAGCTGCAAGAGATCAGAAATCAGGCATCCCAAGCAATGGAAAGGGATCAAGCTTTGATCAAGAAGACCTTTGATAGGAAGGCCAAAGATAGATCTTTTCAAGTTGGAGATCTAGTTTTGAAATGGGATGTGGACAGAGAAAAACCAGGAAGGCATTCAAAATTTGATGCCATTTGGAGTGGCCCGTACATGGTCACAAAGTGCAAGAACAACAATGCTTTCCAATTGGCCTCATTGGATGGTGAAGATTTGCAGATTCCAGTCAATGGAATCTATCTCAAGCATTGCTTCTAGAGGGGAGTTCACTACCTCTATAAATATTAGATTAGATTTTCTTTCCTCCAAGTGCTTGTGCACATTGTTTTACTGTAGGTTAGCTTTGTTTTCCCTAAGTGCTTTAGCACAGCTTGCTATCCATGGAGATGTTTTGCAGTCCTTGCTTTCATCAGGTAACATTCCATCTTCCTCCTTGCACATTCTGAGTCAGTTAGGGTCCTAAACAGAATATTCAATGACCCCATGCCCAATGGACTACTTCAGGCAACTGGTATTTTCATCTAGCAGGCAGATGACCCCACTGAGTCACCAAATTTTTATCCAATTTCACCCCCCTAGGGTTAAATTGATAACATACATCAGGATTCTCAAGTCCCAGGCAAATTGATTGATCCAGGGAAAAAATCATGTTCTAGGGTCCCTCGATAATTTTTTCTAACTTCCTTGTCCAGGTCGAAAAGAACAAGCTCTGAGAAAATGTTAGAAAGTTGCAAAAAATGAGCTTGGGCCAGAAAAAATTGTGAAAATCGGCTAAGTCCTTGTCCAAGGACAACTGGGACATTTAGGACACCAAGGCGTGGATCAGCTGAAAAGCCTACAAGCGGCCCAAAAAACAAAGGGACAAGTGGGACGAAGGTACGCGAAGGACCCGAACCGGCCAGTTCGGCCGGACACTTTTCCCAATAAATGGTTACTAGTAATGACCCAACCACAAGAAAAATGACTCCAGGAATGACGAACCCACAACACATCATTTCTTTAATTGTATTTTAGTTACGATTAACATTCCAAGAACATTATTGTGCAAGGATAAATTTCTCGTTTGTCCACCCACATATTCTTAAGTTTATTACGTGGTTAAAATTACCGTTCGACCCTTTTAAGCTGGCTTCTTATTCTTTACAAAATTTTTCATAACTTGCATACTTATTTGGCATAATTTCAAATGCATATAAAGTACTTAATTATCTTGTCCGGTGGATGCGAAAGAGCCGGCAAATTCTTCACGGAACAACCAGATCATGACACGTATCTATCTTTTTTTTAGGTCTTATGAGGTCAAAGGGGTGATTTGTGAAGGAAAAGTCCGAACCAATAGCGACAACAGTGCCACGTGTCCAAGTTTAAGGGCCCACAAGGAAATTTCAGATGCGAAAGCCCATGGAAAGGTGAGAGAGAGAATTAATCAGCGAATTAGGGCCTACCTCGTGTCGTCCAGATGGCAGTTATTTCGCGGGAAACCATAGTTAAAATTCTGTTCTTCCTTGACTTGTGGAATTAAATCTTCAGATTTATATATGTATTTCGTTTTTCTTGAAGGTCAGATTTGTATGTTCTTTAGAACAATTCGGAAAGGTGTTGAAATTATCTAAAAGAATATAGGTTCAATCTCTCAGTTATAAGGTCTTCGAGTTTGGCATTATTCCAAACCTAAGAAATCGTCGTCTTTACTCTTATATGGCTGACATTTTCTACGTCACATGCTATTAACAACTTAACTTTAGCATTGTCTTGCAGACAGGTGTTACGAAATGTTCCTGTCTAGACAGCTCTTGAAGCCATAAATGATTAGGATCTGCCACTTGAAGTCATACATGACGAACCCTAAGTTAAATGCTATCCAAATCAAGTGAGTTGGGGTAGATTCTGGATTTTCTCAACTTTCACCTAAGGGTCTCATTTCCTGATACTATATTGTATAGAGGAGCTCCTTTAAAAAGGTGAGACATTCTTGTTTTACATCCTCCCTTCTTCCCTCGCTAAACCATCTTCAATTGAAAGGAGCTTTCAGAGGTGTTCATGTTGAGGTTGAAATGCCAAGGTAATACATTTGCCTCTTGAGCCGGAGCTAATGTACTGTATCGACTCTTGAGCAAGAGTTTATATGTGTTAGTGACCACTGACTCACGACCCTCTCATGTATTCATGTACTGTCATTTGGATCTCATATGAATTGCAGTTCGATGAAGAAATATGCATGGTGTTTGTATTGCATCTATCTTCGGAAGACAAGGTGTTAAATTGGGATACGAAGGGGGACGTTAGTGTCTAACATACTCCAAATGAAGTGCATGACCTTTGTCGCTCCTAGGTCTACCAGGTTCTATGCATTATGTCTTACTATGTCATACTTGGCTAAGTTATGATAAACCCATTCTTAGCAAACCCTCTACATTTTACTCAAACTAGTGTGCATTTAAATCGAGTGCAGGGTTTAAGTCCCATCTCTATAGTTTTCAGAATCTTTTCTACATCTTTACAGGAGTATCACGCAAGAAAAAATGATTCCATGCTCCGCATATTAAACAAGGGTTCCTGAGTGTTTCAACCTAGAATCTCTTATATTACATTTACAGGGGTGCTATGAGTCTGCAACAACAGTTCCTTCAAATAATTTTCCTCCATATAATTCATTATGAGTAGACTCATATTCCTCATGCACTATAAGAGTGTGACTGGGAAATTCATTTACCTTATACTAAAACTATCAAACCTTTTTACTAGGTGGTACAATAGGATTCTTATAGGGATTCTGAGAGATGATTAAATGCACAGTTTCCTAGATGTCCTTCAAGAGGAACATAATCAAATACTTTTAGCAACAAAGACCTCCAAATATAACCTTCTGTAGACATGAGACTAAATCTAAACAAGGAGTCATCATTTAACAATGATTCTATCATCATACTCATGTGTGGTGATATCAATGTAATGAGGTTTACGCAATGACTACTTCATTAGGTGGTGAAGCATTCTTACATCCTGCAAAAGTAGGAGGTAAAGAAGAATATATGGTGATAGGGAATCACATTGGACACCTTATAATGAGAATGAGGTCACAAATAAGGAGGAAGTTGAGATTAATATTTAGAATCGGGAAGGCCAAAATTACATATGATATTAAGGTTGATCTTATAAGGACAATCATTGCAATCGAAGCCAAGGAAGGTTTATGTGGGATGTATTCCATAAGACATTTCATTGGGGTGCACACTATATCCTGTTTGGGATTCAAAGGGGTAGAGAAACTGAGAAGGGACTCTTATAGAAGGAACACAAAGTATTTCCTCAAGAGTCAAGGATCTTCATAAATGTTTTGTTACAATATAGAATTATTCAACAGTTTTATAGGTTCATGTGTTAAAAGTTTCCAGGGTGAATATTGGCAACATGAATCCTAGGTAGGGTCCCGCAACTTTCTATTTTTTACATATTCGATAACTAGATGAGGAAATTGTGGGTCACCCAACGTGCTCGGAGGCTAAGACAATAATAATGCTATCCAAAAGAGGATCTTTCGATGAGAACGCATCACCATGATTAGCTTTAATATACATAGTCCTCATGATGCATGACGATAAGTAGTTCAAAAGTAGCCCATGGGGGGCCTTCTGGGAAAAAGTGATACGGTTTGACATGTTCTATAAGTAGATTTAAGATTTTCAATTGCCAATAGCCTAAGTATTTGAAGAAGTTGCTAAGGAAACGATGCATGTTAGCTTGAAGGGCTCGTCAATGAAATCTCACTTGATCCAAAATTTATGTTGTCAATATTGATAGAGACGTGCAACGAGAGGAGGACTTACTTACAAATTTCCCTATGATAATAACAACTCATTTAGGAGTTGACGAAACTTAGAAATGGAGAAGTGGATAGTCGAACGACTACAAGATTTTCTGAAGCCAGTTAGTCCTATTATATATTACAGTTATGACCTTGTCAAATTGTGACTAGAGGCCTACAAAATCTCATTGTCAAACCATCCAAACAAGGAGTGTTTTCCCCTAAAGGTAGTAAAAATTCCATGGAATGAGTTCTAGAAAAAACATTAGTGGAATAACCAAAGACGACATATTCAATTTCTCTATCCATGCGTATCAATTGGTGAAACATTAAACGATAATATAAACATATATTTGATCAAGGTACAACTTACTACCACTACAAAATAGTAAACATTCAAATGAGAATGAGGGATAGTTCCAATGACCTCTCCAGATGTATGAAGTTGAGCTATTACAATTGAATCTCTCTTTCACACTGAATTGTACTATGAATTGCCTCTCATCCACTAACTCTATATATTGTATCGATAAATCAAGATTCGATAACAACTTAAGATTATTAGGCATACGATGGATATCCTATTTAACTCTGAGTGATAATAAGGATTTATTTAAGTCAACTAATAACTTAACTCTGAAACCATAAATAGTTTTTTAATTTGTTAATAGTAGAAATTCAATCAGCCATTGTGTGAGCTACTCTTATCAATAAATAGAAATATTGCAAGTGGTATTACAATTAGATTATTGACATGTGCATAAACTTAGTCACCAATACAATAGTGTATGGTAAAGGCAAATTGAGTAGTGGTTGGATATTATGTGATCAATAGAGGCTTGTCACAGGAGTTAATTGTGATGTTGTAATGTTCATAACCGTCATGCAAGAACTTAACACATTGAGTGAGATTGTATTTTCCTCAAAACCATAATGGTGCATTACCAGAATCCATGAGGCCTGACAACTACACGTAGAGAATATTGATTTTAAGCAAGAAGGAGTGCGTAGATAACATAGAATTTAGGTCCACCAATACCCTAAACAACCTAGGTTAAATCATAAATATGTAATGAGTGGGTAAGTCCACAAACAAAGTTAGGGGGGCCAAATAGGGGGTCAACAACATGAAACACATTGATGACTTCATGAAAAATAAATACTTCAAAATTCAACTTGTACAAACTATTCGAAATAGTTACATGCTCAAAATAGTTGAAGATGTTGTAGAAATATGAATCGTAGAATTTTGAGTCATAAATACTTCTAAGACACTAAATTTTATTGCAAATGGATAAGCTCAAAATCGATCAAACAACTAAAATACCAATCAGATGTTCCTGTTTTTGTTTAATAAAACTAGAATAGAGCGACTTTTATGCCTCCCAACCATTTTTAGAAACACCACTGAAAAGTGATTTTTGAAATATCCAAATGGATAGATCAAGATAGCTAAGAGCATCTAATGTGTAATCCATTTTTAAAACACATTCCCTAGCGACTATTTTTTTATTTGTGAAACCCTTTTCTAGTACATGAAATTCTATATTTTGAAGCCCATAACGTGAGTCTCCAGATAAAGCCCCCACCTAATGTACCTCAAAAATGAAGGTTTTTATCCCCATAGTGTTGTGATTAATATGTAGGGTTTTCATCCCTTGTTAGGATCCAAAGTATGGTTTTTTTCCTTAAAGGGTGATCACCATGAAAGCTCATTGCTCTACATTTCCAAAGAGAGACATATTTATAATTCACAAGATAGCTATAAAAAGGCATAGTTAGAAAATGAACCATGTGGAACCCCTTTTATTAGCTAAGAATATGGTGAAAAATTATATCTCTAGAAAGAAGAAATTATGATATCCGTTGAGGTACTGACCTCCTTGAGAAATGGAGCGATTATTCTCCTTTGATCTATTATACCATGCAGTTCCAAATATTGACCTCTTTCTTGTAAAATATAAGTTTTTTTCTTTTCTTTTTCGCAGGTCCATGCCTTAGGCTTGGGGATCCAAACTGGATTTTTATCCTTGAGGCATGGCTTTCCAACAAGAGATAAATGCAAAACGTATTATGCGTTATAACACATACACGTTAATATTAATACGTAAGTATTTTTCTTTGTCCCCTAAAATGGAGAATTGACTGCCCCCCCAATGTAAAATATTCATCTAGTTCACGGGAATTTTAGAAAAAAGAGACATTACAGTCCTCCCCTCCCAAATTTTCTCTTCCCTCTAGCACGATTTGCAAGCTCAGTATACCCAAGTATCATGTTCTAATAAATGAAGCACTATAGTGCTCAAAATTTTTGGATAATCATGTTGCGATAAACATGAAGGATATTTTCCCACGAGGAAACTCAAGACACATGTGCCCCTTTCTTCATTTGAACTCCTCTTCGAATAATTCAACTTTAAAAGAAATAGTAAAAACATCTTCCTTCAGGGCAAGGTACATCCATCTATATAAAAATCCTGGTTAAAGTGTATTAGAAAATGGGGATGAAATACATAGATGAAAGAAGTAGATGAATAATTAAAAACTTGACAATGAATAATCCATGTCCCAATGTGAATGCATACCCATTCTTTGGTCCATGGATGAATCAACTGAGGTGAATTTAATTATTGAACTACATACTTCCCAGAATACAAATGTTAACCTCAAAATTAGGTGGGAACTGCTACTGAATGAATACAAGTAACCATGTAATGATGGAATTTTAATTCATGGCTTCCATAAAAACACTCTCCTTTCTCACTTAGGGTAGAGAATGCCTTATTCCCCAACTCTTTATTAAATTTTTCACTTAATTGAAATTGATGAAAACATTATAAAACCAATGCCTAACAAAAATGTCTGAAAGAAATGCGAGAAGAAAAGCCAGTGGAATTTGGGATAATTACTTTGAGAATTTAAATGACACACAAAGATGTCAATTATTTGTTTTATTGATGAAATTAATTAAGATGAGACCTATAATGAAGACCCTGGGGTTAATAACATCTAATGTTGTTGATTAAAATGCGTCAATTATTGAAAACATACATAAAGCATACCAAACTATAGGTGGCAAAAGATGCACCAAAGATAGTAATGCTACACGACGTGCACTAACTAATTGTATAGTAAGTGATAAAATAGTTAATAAACGCTTGATTAAAGAAACAAGCAGTGCTTTGAAGCTAAACAGAAAAACACTAATGAAAGCAATAGAGAGACGTAAACATCTTGAGTTAGTCAATAACACTAACTATTGGGATTTCTCTAGTAGACTTCTACAAAAAGACAAGAATACATCTGATATTCTAAAAGAATTAATTGTAAAATTCTAGAATGAGAACACAAGGGTGTCACCGAATAGAAGAGATACAGTAAAAAGAAGAATAGGTTCTCATAATCGTGAATTGTGTCCAAAACATTTCTTAGATATGACTCAAACATAATTGTTCTCTAAGATTAAAAATGAAAATCCACAAATTAACATTAGCCAAAGATTCTTTGAAATGAGCAAACCCTTTTATGTGAAAATCAATCACTCACATACCACTTGTTGCAGGCGTCAGGTTGAATTTTCAATGCATTATGATGTTTTTTGTCAAATACATAGTGTTTTGCATACTGACATCATGTTGTAGGAGTGTGGAATAAATGCCCCACAAAAATCTTCAGGGGAATTTATTTCGACAATATTTTTTGAAAAAATCAACAAGACAATTTTTTTGTAACAAAGCATGTTTAGATGGAACATGTAATGTATGCGGTGGCTTGCCAAATCTGAAAAGTTGTATCCACGAGGAGGGTACATATTCAATAGGAAGAGAATTGGTTTATTTCACCAAATATAAATCGTTGTCATATCAATTAAAAGATGGAAAACAATCTAAGAGGTGTGAGCTTGTTACAAAACAATTACCTGTATCAGAATATATGGTCAAATTCAAAGAGGAAATTTTTTATGAGTATGCAAGGCACACACATAGAACTCAATGGTTAGATGAACAATTCAAGTTAAGCAAGGA
Organism: Taxus chinensis; assembly: GCA_019776745.2. Lineage (NCBI taxonomy): Eukaryota > Viridiplantae > Streptophyta > Pinopsida > Cupressales > Taxaceae > Taxus > Taxus chinensis. The sequence goes on from CM034152.1 coordinate 77,942,499, forward strand.
CACATTCTCACTTGCTACTATTGTTTCAGTAGTTGACTTCGTAGAGAATTACACATTGCAGCCATAAATGGAGGTTCAGTCTCAATATTATAACTCAGTGCAAGTTTCTATTTTCGTCCATATAACATTCATGCACTCTCCTAAAAGCACTGAGCAAGATCAAAAAATATTAAGAGATTATCATTTCTACATCAATGATTATCAGACACATTCTATAGAATATGTATAAGGGTGTTTCCAGGTGTTTTATGCAAACTTGAATGAGAGGAACATTAGTTTTGATCAACATTACATTTGGTCGGACAACTGCACATCAAAATTCAAGAATGCACGGATGTTTTATTGGCTAAGAAGAATGCACAAAGAAACAAATGTACAACATATCTAGAGTTTTACTAAGACATGAAATGGAAAAGGAGAGCATGATGGTGCAGGAGCATGTGTGAAAAGATCACTTGCAAGAGAAAAGTTAAAGTTCAAGGATGGTGCTAAATTTACAGATGCAAAAATATTTTTGATTGGTGTGTTAACAATATGGGACATGAATCTCAAGAGAGATAAATGGTTCATAGATATTTTTGGTTGATAGAGGAACAACATCTGGAAAACTTTGAAGATTGTATGACAGTTACATGATCAAGTCATATGCACTCATTCTGTAGTTCAGATGCAAATGCTTGGACTATTTATACTAGGTGCATGACATGTTTTTGTATATCATGCATTTATTTTATGCGAAATGTGTAATGCCCCGTTGGGCATCGACTCCCGTTTCTGCCACCTACCCTCCACTGCGACCTTGGCCGACCAGGAAGGTCTTGTTTGCACGTGGATGCACTTGGTCTCCTCCCAACCACCCAACCTGCCAACTGTACTGGCTATCACGTTTTTCTACCTTGCGTGAGAGAGATGGAGTCGGTGGAGTCCTTCTTGCTGGTGGCCGCACTTCTTTTATTATTTCTGATTTTGCAAATCTTCTTGGTTTCTTATTTGACTGCTTGTTTATCCTTCTGTGACCGCGTGAGTTTTCCTTTTGTTGGGCTGCGTGTGGCGTGTGAGAGGCGTTCTTCCTGGTTGCGTGGGCAGAGAGGCCAGGAAATCTCTGTCATGGCATTTTTTTCTTGTTCCTGGTTCCTCCTTGCGCAGGTGGGTTTTGATGAAGCTTCAGCGAGTGAGGTAGGCGTGTTTCCTCCAATTTCTTGGGTGCTGCGAGGTGTGTTCATGCCGGATATCCATAGCAGCGACCCACATCAGTGTTTAGCCAAGCGGCAGGCATGTTGCAGAATGGCAGAAGCCTTTGTGAGTGCTCCTTGTAAGCAGGTTGTCCATCTATGTTGTTTTCTGTTCTGTATCGAATGCATCCTCAGATTCAGGTTTCTCCTTCAAGATATGTTTATCAAAATCGACTATGTGATAGTGAGAGTGTTACCAAGAGACCTGATGAAGTTTATTGCAAGGATTCTCTATTCAAACCTTTCTGCTTGTTTTGTGATGTAACCCATGGAAGAGGATCTCATAGAGGTGGATCTGTTTCTTATCAAAGTTGCGCAGTGAAAGGAATGGCACCCAAAGCTCGGCTTGCAACATATAAGGTATGTTGGATGTCTGGCTGCTATGATTCTGACATACTTCCTACGTTTGATACTGCTGTTGAAGATGGTGTGGATGTGATTTCTCTTTCTGTGGGCAGGGGTGTTGTGCCATATTATCTTGATGGTATTGCAATGGGTGCCTTTGGGGCTGGAGAGGGGTGTGTTTGTGTCTACTTCTGCAGGTAGCGAGGTTCCTGGGGAGCTGTTTGTCACCAATCTATCACCATGGGTGACAACAATTGGGGTGGGGACTTTAGACAGGGATTTCCCTACAAAAATTATTTTGGGTAATGGGGAAATCGTCAGGGGAGTGTCTTTGTACAGTGGAAAGGCGTTGGGGTCTGATTTAGTCCCCTTGATCTATGCTGGAGACATCTCTGTTGGAATTATCACACCTTCAAGCTACAGCTGAAATGTTTGCACTGAGAGTTTGATGTTGTCCTAAAATCTGATGAAGGAAAAAGGTTTATATATCATTACGGTAGATGCCTTTCAGAGCCAGGAGCGTGATGTAATAATTATTTCTTGTGTCTGAGCTTCAAATCATGGGGTTGGCTTTGTAGCTGATATTCGCCGCATGAATGTGGCACTAGCACGAGCTCACAGAGCACTTTGGGTTAAGGGCAAAGCAGTTGCATTGAAGCAATCTAGTGACTCGTCAGCCTTGATTGAGGATGCTAAGTCTAGGGACTGTTTTATGGATATGGAGTCTATACCAAGAGATTTTTTTTTGGTTATAAAGCCATCTTCTTTTGCTTCGTCTCAGACTAGGGCTGCTCCTAATATGAGAGCACCAAGGTTAGGAGGTCCAAATCAGAATCAATCAGATGCATATGGAGATGGTGGAGCTGTTTGGATGAATGACGAAGGATCAGGTTCAATTGCCAAAAATGGGGCCTACAGAAGTTCTAGGGCTAATTTGGAGCGGTGTTGGGAGGATGTTGGCAAGTATTTTAGACCACCCACCCTGGCCGTGAACTCCTACCTGCACCAATGTGAGGATGGTCGATGTTTGGGCACCCAACGAGCTTGAAGAAAATGGAATTTGGCTTGGGTTGTTGTTGTTGATCCGGGCGGTGTCCGTGAAACCTATTGAATCTGGAGAAAAAGGAAAGATTTTTCTACTCTCTTCTACTGTTACTATATTTAAAATTATTGCAAAATCGAACCACTTTTTCCTTGCATTGATTTGTCAGTTTGATGTCATGATGGGAGGTTTCCCTTTCTGCTTGTTTCTACTTGTTTTAGCTTTTATCGTTGTCAGTATGTTGGTAGAAAGGATGCGTGTGCCCTCTCCCCTGGGTGTTATGTTTCTCTTGCTTGAGTGATAGACCTTTGTTTGTTTGTTTATGTATTAATTCTCCTCTGAGAATTGAGTTGCAAGTTATTATGTGGATCAAACTAGTATTTTCGATATCATGGAAGTAAGTTTACGAAAACTATGAAGCTCCTCCCTAGCACCCAAGTTTGTCTTTTGATGTTTTTGTTAGCTCCTTCGCAAGTCCCTTTGATAACCTCTTGGCATCGAGAAAGGAAGGTCGTAGGATTAGTGTGATCAATGCTTGGGCTATCCAGCTTAGAGTTTCGGTATTAAAACTTGTAGAATGAAAAGGTTTGTGTGCAATGTGTTTTCTGTCTCACGTGTTTAGACCCTTATATTATCTTTCATCTTGTTTCTAGGCTTTTAAGTCCATCCTCAAGAAGTACCTTGACCACCCCTCTCAACTTGAACCATAACTAGCTTTTCGGATCAACTAAGCTTGAGGTTTCATTGTGTGAATCCAATACCTCATTGACACTAGAATATTCTTGGGTCTAATCCCCCTCTCAGAATTGTTGTTGATGGCACTCTTCTATTTTTCCTAACTTGCATTATTTCTCCTTTGTAATGTTAACGCTATTAATTAATAGTGGTCAGTTTTTATGCATGTAATTACCTTAATATTTTGTGATGGAAATTTCCTTAAATGTGATCAATCTTCCGGAAAAAACTCATCTTTCATTTGATATTCTTATGGATTCATAGCGGACGGTTTTGTCTTGATAATTTCACTTAGAAATTTTTCTTGTATCTTTGTGTGACGGTTGACTGTGTTACCAAGGGTTGCCTTAAAATATGGTTGTTTTGGGGAATTGGGTAATTTATTTTAAATTAACCAAACATTAGTATTGTAGTGGAGGTTTGCAAATCTTTAGTGTTATAAAAAAAATTTGATGACATTATTGTATACTCTGGTGTGACAGAACTCCCTTCTTCTCTCGCGTGTTTGCTACTAGCCTGTAAGACTTTGACCCTTCTTAGATGATTGGAAAATCTTTGTAGTTAATGGTCAAAACCAGTACTCTTTCCTTCGCTTCGAAACTTATGTTGTATGTATACTCTAATTGATTTTTGGTTTGAAACTCAATTATACATGGCCTTTTGTGTTCATTTCTGAAACCCGTGGTTCCCCTTTCTTGGGCTGATCAACTCTTGTTCTTTTAGAAATATATTATTTTAGTCTATGCGTTTGGTACCTTTGATAAATTTTCTAGATGGTCGGTATATATATCAAATCTCAATCTTGTAATTATTTTTTAATTACTTACTTGATGGGAATTTTGTTTTTTGCTAGATAGTTTGTTTTCTCTTTATAGGGAAAAGGGCCATTCTCATATGATTGTTACTTTCGTTGCTTTTGCTCCTAACTGAAGTACAAGGTCTTCTCCTTCTTTGATTGGCATGTTAGAGATTTTATTATAACTTGATGTGTTGATAGTGTTTAGAGGTTTAACCCATTTCTTGTGTTAAAGTCCTTCCTTTTGTGGTATTGTTAGATCATAGTTATGGTGGTTTTGTGTAATCTTATCTTGCTCAGTTCTCGTAAACTGACTCTTGTGGAAAACTTTGTTGCAGATGGATTTTGCGAGTAGATGAGGGATAAACTTGTAGATTTTTACATCAACCTCAGCGAGAAGTTCTTTTGTATGAATCCTTTTTATATTGTTCAACTATTGATAACATCTAGTGGAAAATTTAGAAGAGGATCAATGTCTTAGTTTTTTGTATCGTGGATTATGTCGTCTTAACTCTGGAACCTTGAATTTTTTGACTATCTTTGAAATTATAAGAAAATTTGTTTACCGCTTGTTGAGTAACCTTATTTCGTTTTCATAAATGAATAATGCTAAACTTTATCCCTCCGATCAAATGTTGAGTTGAATCTTTCTAAGACTTAGTAATAGTGTGTTATAAGTAAAATAAAATGGGTTGTTTAATACTTATAGAAGTTAAAAATATATATATATTGCAAATAAATTAGTGTCGAGGTGACCAACTTGGGAGCATGTAATCCCATAAGTGATCAAGATGAAACTACCCTTTGTTAAGTAACATTATATAACTTGATAACCCTAGCTACACTAATGAACACTATCCCTTTCTTGGTGAAATTCTTAAACGAACTTAAGGGAAATCTATGGTTAGTTCTGGAAGATAATAAGATTTAATAAGCAAGAGATAACACTTTAGAAACCACGCAATCTATCTCTTAGCAATTGGATGGCAAGTTGTTTTATTTTTATAAAACTCATTTAGTAAAGCCTAATTGAAATCTTTAATAATTATGGTTAAGCCCTCAAGTTTCAATTAAATCTTGGTAATAACAAATGAGGTCTTGAAGATGATTTCAACTCAACCTTCTCCCTCTAACCTTTTTCCAAGGTGCTTTGTCTTTCTTCTCTTAAGTGTGTTGAAGGCAAACCCATGTTGTCATATGGGCATGAACAAGTTCTTGTAGCGTAAGTGTAAATAGATGGCCTTGTGGGATTAAATTACCCCCCCCCCTTTCTCTAAATAAATGAATTAAGCAAATAAATGTCATAATAGAGAAGTTTTAAAGATGATTACTCAGTGTAAAAAGAATAAACTTAGATTGGTAAGATGAATTGTATGAATCATATCTTGAGCCTCCTTGAAAACGTAAGCTAAGAATTGCAAGATGTCTTTTTAAAATAAATAACCCTCAAGAATATCTCATTGTGGTTGGCCCTATTGTTAGAGTGTTCTGTCGTTGGACTTCTATGTTGTATTGTAAAAAAGAAAAAGAAAAGAAAAGTGTATTATCCTTTTGGGTGTGAACGTTTCCGTGTTGACCTTGTGGTCATCCCCGTAACAAGTGGTTCCTAGAGTTGGTTGTAACTTTGTGACGACATGTTGTGTCGTGTTATGTGTCGAACCAAGTCAAAAAAAATTTATCCTGTCTTTTACTGTGTTGTTCGTGTGTGTGATTTTTGGGTCGTTACACTTGGTATCAGAGCGTAGGTTCAGGCTCTCGAACCTATGGGCCGGATTGGTGTTGTATGGTGATGTTACATGATGGTGATGGTGTTACATGATGTTGTTTCATGGAGATGATGGTATTGCATGATGATGATTTATATTGGAAGAGTAATGTGCTTTAAGCATGATGTGATCCATGTCGTAATTGTGATTTTGTGAACGCACATGATGTGTATGTCACTTTGTGCGTGTTTGTGATCATGTTGATATGTTGGGGATGGGAGTATTCTCTCTCCTTCTTGTGGATTCTATGAAGAGTTCACGTGTGAATTACTGTTTGTGATGTGTGAAAAGAATTATAATGTGGATGACGTAGTGTTGGAGCATTCTGACATATTGTGGTATGTAGGTGTATCAATGTGTTGAATGACTAGATTGATGTTAAAAGAAATGAGTTGTATCATGATGTTTTTTACAATGTTTTGAAGAAATGTGTGTACCACCTGGTTATGTAGCAATGGATGTTATGTTGAGATGTACTATGTTCATTGTATGTATGATTTGTGCAAATATGTAATGCTTCATGTTGTGATTTTGGGTTATACGGTGAGTGTATGAACCCTATCGTATGGTGATTGCACTTTGGGTGCAGAAAGTGGTAAAGTGATGTGTTACACTCATTGAATGTATGATCGTGATCTACCCTGTATATGTACCATATGTAAGACATTATGGTAGTTATGTGTGTGCCACCGTTATGTTAGTGATGTTGTTGTATATTATGTTGTGAACCTTACGCTAACCGACCCTAAAGGGAATCGGTAAAGTGTGTGTTTAGAGTGACGAAAGGTGTACAGTTGACCAATCAATAGAGCCAACCTTAGGCTTAGTAGATGGTGTACCGTGCCCCTCTCTCTCTCTCTCTTTATGTGGTTGTTTTATGGGTACAACCTTAGTCTATCTATGACTATGTTTAGCCTTGTAGAAGTGGTGGCGGGATGATTCAGACAGAGGTGATGAAATTATACTATTGATGTTTTATTTTGCGAGCTGAGGCTTGATGTTCTGAGTGCTAGCAACTCATTGAGTACCCCTTTGGTGGCTAGATAATGCCACACAGTTATCGTAATGTGACATTATTATAAGTTGATTTTATTCGTAAATTGAGCTTTTTACTTTATTTTGTAAGGACCAGTAGCTTTTCTTGATTGCCATGCTTTACAATTTTGGGCATTTCCTTGGTTTGTGGCACTAACATGGGGATTTTAATACTAACTATGGCTATTTGGCCATTTATTTTGCTTGATGTTGGGTCTTCTTTTAAATTTGGAATTTTTACCGCCTTGCCCAAGGCTTGTACTTTGCCACTTGGCATTTGGATTGGATTGTTCTACTGGTTCTATTGTCGCGATGTGTGGAATAGGGTCATAGGATGCACCATGGATTGGTTGGACCTATGGACCCACTTCGTTGTATGGGGGGTACACCCCAAGGAGTTACATATAACTAGCGGGTTGTTGAACCACGCGTTATTATGTCACTTGGGTTAGGAGTGTTCGAAACTCTATGTGTCTTGGGCCATAGGGTCAACCGGCCTCCTTGAGGGAGGCATAAGAGTTTGATGGAGGCATAAGAGACTTGAGGGAGGCATAAGAGTTTGAGGGAGGCCTATGATATTTGTCTGTATGGTTGATGTTTCAGGATATATGTTGAGCTTATTGTGATGTTTGGTAGTGGTCTCTTGATGTATGTGTTTGAGGGAGGCATATGATATTTGTCTGTATGGTTGATCTTTGGGATATATGTTGAGTTATTGTGATGTTTGGTAGTAGTCTTTTGATGTATGTGTTAATCATGTCAGATGGATATGTGTTGTGATGTCTGGTGGATATGTCATTGATTCCCTTGTGGAGTACTATGTACCTGTAGCATTGATGTGTGACGAGTACTATGTTATGTGGAGTGTTCCTATTCTATTCCGTATTTGTATAACCTTTTGTGGTGTAATACAATCATGAAGTATATGCTTGTGTGCTTGTGAATCTGTAGTCTTTTTGAACCCGGTAGGGTGTTGTGTTAGCAGTTCTTGATTGGGCACCCACAATAAGGAATAAATCAAAACTCTTCAATGATGATATTTCTAAAAGAAACTAAAACTAGAAATAATGATAATGGAAAGAGACTAATGAAATGATGAACAAGAAAGAACTGCCAATCTTCACAGAACATTGAAAGTTAAAATTTCTACCAAATGTTCCTAAGGCTACCCTGTGGCCGTGCTTTAATTGAATAAAATTTTAAACCATAGGGTGTACTTTGCTCCTTTATCTTTTCTTGGTTGCGTACCATTTCTTTTTCTCTGTGTTATGTTGCATCGAGGACGATGCTTTCTTAAGGGGAGGAGAATGTAATGCCTTGTAGGGAATCGACTCCCTTTCTGTCACTTGCCCTCCACTGCCACCTTGGCCGACCAGGTAGGTCTTTTTTTCATGTGGATGCATTTGGTCTCCTCCCAACCACCCAACCTGCCGACTGTACTGGCTGTCACGTTTTTCTACCTTGCGTGTGAGAGATGGAGTCGGTGGAGTCCTTGCTAGTGGCCGCACTTCTTTTATTATTTCTGATTTTGCAAATCTTCTTGGTTTCTTGTTTGACTTCTTGTTTATCCTTCTGTGACCGCATGAGTTTTCCTTTTTGTTGGGCTGCGTGTGGCATGTGAGAGGTGTTCTTCATGGTTACGTCGGCAGAGAGGCCAGCAAATCTCAGTCGTGGCATTTTTTTCTTCTTCCTGGTTCCTCCCTACGTGCGTGGGTTTTGATGAAGCTTCAGCGAGTGAGGTAGGTGTGTTTCCTCCATTTTCTTGGGTGCTAAGAGGTTTGTTCTTGCCGGATATCCACAGCAGCGACCCGCATCAGTGTTTAGCCAGGCGACAGGCATGTTACAGAATGGCAGAAGCCTTTGTGAGCGCTCCCCGCAAGCAGGTTTTCCATCTATGTTGTTTTCTGTTCTGTATCGAATGCATCCTCAGATTTAGGTTTCTCCTTCAAGATATGTTTATCAAAATCGACTATGTGACAGTGAGAGTGTTACCAAGAGACATGATGAAGTTTATTGCAAGGATTCTCTATTGAAACCTTTCTGCTTGTTTTGCGATGTAACCCATGGAAGAGGATCTCATAGAGGTGGATCTGTTTCTTATCAGAGTTGCACAGCAAAAGGAATGGTGCCCAAATCTCGGCTTGCAACATATAAGGTATGTTGGATGTCTGGTTGCTATGATTCTGACATACTTCCTACGTTTGATACTTCTGTTGAAGATGGTGTGGATGTGATTTCTCTTTCTGTGGGTGGGGGTGCTGTGACATATTATCTTGATGGTATAGCAATGGGTGCCTTTGGGGCTAGAGAGCGGTGTGTCTGTGTCTACTTCTACAGGAAGCGATGGTCCTGGGGAGCTGTCTATCACCAATCTATCACCATGGGTGACAACAATTGTTGCGGGGACTTTAGACAGGGATTTCCCTGCAAACATTATTTTCGGTAATGGGGAAATCGTCAGGGGAGTGTCTTTGTATAGTGGAAAGGAGTTGGGGTCTGATTTAGTCCCCTTGATCTATGCTGGAGACATCTCTGTTGGAATTATCACACCTTCAAGCTACAGCTGAAATGTTTGCACCGAGATTTTGATGTTGTCCTCAAATCTGATGAAGGAAAAAGGTTTATATATCATTACGGTAGATGCCTTTCAGAGCCAGGAGCGCACATGTAATAATTATGTCTTGTGTCCGAGCTTCAAATCATGGGGTTGGCTTTGTAGCTGATATTCTCCGCATGAATGTGGCACTAGCACGAGCTCGTAGAGCACTTTGGGTTAAGGGAAAAGTAGCTGCATTGAAGCAATCTAGTGACTGGTCAGCCTTGATTGAGGATGCTAAGTCTAGGGACTGTTTTATAGATATGGAGTCTGTACCAAGAGATTTTTTTTTTGGTTATAAAGCCATCTTCTTTTGCTTCATCTCAGACTAGGGCTGCTCCTAATATGAGAGCACCAAGTTTAGGAGGTCCAAATCAGAATCAATCAGATGCATATGGAGATGGTGGAGGTGTTTGGATGAATGACGAAGGATCAGGTTCAATTGCCAAAAATGGGGCCTACAGAAGTTCTAGGGCTAATTTGGAGCGGTGTTGGGAGGATGTTGGCAAGTATTTTAGACCACCCATCCTGGCCGTGAACTCCTACCTGTGCCAACGTGAGGATGGTTGATGTTTGGGCACCCAACGAGCTTGAAGAAAATGGAATTTGGCTTGGGTTGTTGTTGCTGATCTGGGCGGTGTCTGTGAAACCTATTGAATCTGGAGAAAAAGGTAAGATTTTTCTACTCTCTTGTACTGTTACTATATTTAAAATTATTGTGAAATCGAACCACTTTTTTCCTTGCATTGATTTGTCAATTGGATGTCATGATGGGAGATTACCCCTTTCTGCTTATTTCTATCTTGTTTTAGCTTTTATCGTTGTCAGTATGTTGGTCGAAAGGATGCGTGTGCCCTCTCCTCTGGGTGTTATGTTTCTCTTGCTCGAGTGATAGACCTTCGTCTGTTTTTTTATGTATTATTCTTCTCTACGATTGAGTTGCAAGTTATTATGTTGATCAAACTAGTATTTTCGATATCATGGAAGTAAGTTTACGATAACTATGAAGCTCCTCCCTAGCACCCAAGTTTGTCTTTTGATGTATTTTTGTTAGCTCCTTCGCAAGTCCCTTTGATAACCTTTTGGCATCGAGAAAGAAAGGTTATAGGATTAGTGTGATCAATGCTTGGGCTAGCCAGCTTAGAGTTTCGGTATTAAAACTTTTAGAATGAAAAGGTTTGTGTGCAATGTGTTTTCCGTCTCGCGTGTTTAGACTCTTATATTATCTTTCATCTTGTTTCTAGGATTTTAAGGCCATCCTCAAGAAGTACCTTGACCATCCCTATCAACTTGAACCATAACTAGCTTTTTCGGATCAATTAAGCTCGAGGTTTCATTGTGTGAATCCAGTACCTCGTTGACACTAGAATATTTTGGTCTAATCCCCCTCTCAGAATTATTGTTGATGGCACTCTTCTATTTTTCCTAACTTGCATTATTTCTCCTTTGTAATGTTAACGCTATTAATTAATATTGGTCGGTTTTTATGCACGTAATTACCTTAATATTTTGTGATGGAAATTTCCTTAAATTTGATTAATCTTCGGAAAAAAAAACTCATCTTTCATTTGATAGTCTTATGGATTCATAGCGGAAAGGTTTTGTTTTGATAATGTCACTTAGAAATTATGTTTGTATCTTTGTGTGACGGTTGACTGTGTTACCAAGGGTTGCCTTAAAATATGGTTGTTTTGGGAAATGGGTAATTTATTTTAAATTAACCAAACATTATTATTGTAGTGGAGGTTTGCAAATCTTTAGTGTTATAAAAATTTTTTGATGACTTTATTGTATACTCTTGTTTGACGGAACTCCCTTCTTCTCTCGCGTGTTTGCTACTAGCCTGTAAGACATTGACCCTTCTTTGATGATTGGAAAATCTTTGTAGTTAATGGTCAAAACTAGTATACTTTGCCTTCGCTTCGAAACTTATGTTGTGTGTATACTCTATTTTTGATTTCTGGTTTGAAACTCAATTATACATGGCTTTTTGTGTTAATTTTCGAAACCCGTGGTTCCCCTTTCTTGGGTTGATCAACTCTTGTTCTTTTAGAAATATATTATTTTAGTCTATGCGTTTGGTACCTTTGATAAATTTCTAGATGGTTGGTATATATATCAAATCTCAATCTTGTAATTATTGTTTAATTACTTACTTGATGGGAATTTTGTTTTTTGCTAGATTGTTTGTTTTCTCCTTATAGGGCCAAGGGCCATTCTCATATGATTGGTACTTTCGTTGCTTTTGCTCCTAACTGAAGTACAAGGTCTTCTCCTTCTTTGATTGGCATGATAGAGATTTTATTATAACTTGATGTGTTGATAGTGTTTAGAGGTTTAACCCAATTCTTGTAATAAAGTGCTTCCTTTTGTGGTATTGTTAGATCATAGTTATGGTGGTTTTGTGTAGCCTTATCTTGCTCAGTTCTCGCGAACTGACTCTTGTGGAAAAATTTGTTGCAGATGGATTTTGCGAGTAGATGAGGGATAGACTTGTAGATTTTTACATCAACCTCAGTTGAGAAGTTCTTTTGTATGAATCCTTTTTATATTGTTCAACTATTGATAACATCTAGTGGAAAATTTAGAAGAGGATCAATGTCTTAGTTTTTGTATCGTGGATTATGTCGTCTTAACTTTGGAACCTTGAATTTGTCTGTCTATCATTGAAAATATAAGAAAATTTGTTTACCGCTTGTTGAGTGACCTTAATGGATTATCGGTATTCTAAGAGTTTATGTAACCTTATTTCGTTTTCGTAAATGAATAATGCTAAACTTTTCCCTACGATTAAATGTTGAGTTAAATCTTTCTAAGACTTAGTAATAGTGTGTTATAAGTAAAATAAAATGGGTTGTTTAATACTTATAGAAGTTAAACTAAAATTTATATTGCAAATAAATTAGTGTAGAGGTGACCAACTTGAGAGCATGCAATCCCATAAGTGATCAAGATGAAACTATCCTTTGTTAAGTAACATTATATAACTTGATATCCCTAGCTACACTAATGAACACTATCCCTTTCTTGGTGAAATTCTTAAACGAACTTAAGGGAAATCTATGGTTAGTTCTGGAAGATAATAAGATTTAATAAGCAAGAGATAACACTTTAGAAACCACGCAATCTATCTCTTAGCCATTGGATGGCAAGTTGTTTTATTTTTATAAAACTCATTTAGTAAAGCCTAAGTAAAATCTTTAATAATCCTGGTTAAGTTTTTAGGTTTCTATTATATCTTGGTAATAGCTAATGAGGCCTTGAAGATGATTTCAACTCAACCTTCTCCCTCTAACCTTTTTCCAAGGTTCTCGGTAATTTTTCTCTTAAGTTTGTTGAACGTGAACCGATGTTGTCATAAGGGCATGAACGAGTTCTAGTAACGTAAGTGTGAATAGATGGCCTTGTGGGATTAAATTACCCCCTTTCTCTAAATAAATGGATTAAGCAAATAAATGTCATAATAGAGAAGTTTTAAAGATGATTACTCAGTGTAAAAAGAATAAACTTAGCTTGGTAAGATGAATTATATGAATCATATCTTGAGCCTCCTTGAAAACGTAAGCTAAGAATTGCAAGATGTCTTTTTAAAATAAATAACCCTCAAGAATATCTCATTGTGGATGGCCCTAACTGTAAGTGTGTTCTGTGGTTGGAATTCTATGTTGTCATGTCAAAAAGAAAAAGTGTATTATCCTTTTGGGTGTGAACATTTCCATGCTGACCTTGTGGTCATCCCCGTAACAAGTGGTTCCTAGAGTTGGTTGTAACTTTGTGATGACATGTTGTGTCGTGTTATGTGTCGAAGCAAGTCAAAAAAAATAAAATTATCCTTTCTTTTACTGTGTTGTTCGTGTGTGAGATTTTTGGGTCGTTTCAAAATGAATGTGAGTCACGGCAGTGGGTGGATGAGTGGACTTGTAGACCTCTAGATATCCTATCGACACACAGAAATATTCTCATAAGCATTACAAAATGCAAAATCTTCAGATCAAATTACAGCATCACCTAACTTTGACCAAGATCTCTGATTGAAATGCAACAAGGTACATACCTTTTATGTGAAAATGCAATCACTCACATTTACCACTTTTTGTATGGTCATCATGTTGAATGTATTCAATGCATTGACTGATATAGTTTTACTTTGTCATAGATACGTAGTGTTTTTACAGTTACTGACATCATGGAATTGTAATGGAGTGTGGAATAGACTACTGTCCCATCAAAAATCTGTACAAGGGAAAAAATTTACTTCCGACAATCATTGATTGTGAAGACCTTGAGTATCCAACAAGATCAATTTTTTTAGTAACTGGAAGCATGGCTTTATATGGATATCGTATCAAAAAATCAAACATGTGGTTGTTTGAATACTATGCCAGTACATCGGAAGATAGTTCACTATTCACATGAGGAGATTGCAACAAATATTCAATAGGATCAAATAATCAAGGTTGATTTCACCAAATATAAATTGGTGGAAGATTCATGAATCAGATCATGAAGCAATTCTCGCTACTGTCAAGAATAGAGTTGATCCTAAGAGGTTCATTGAGCTTGAATTATGCAAAGGTATGTTACCTGTATCATGAATATAATGGTGAATAATTACTTAAATGATTTTGTTTAAATTTTTTATGATTTAAAATGCTATTTAATTGCTTACTACACATAGTTTATGCTCAATGGTTAGTAGTGCCAAACAAGCTTCCAAGTTAAGCGTGGTTGACACATTCCTACTTGAGTATTTATTGTTCTCAAAGCCAAGTTGAAGCTTCACAAAGAATTACACATTAGAAAGGAACCACAAACAGGAGGTCTCAGTCTCAATACCTATAACTGTAGTGCAACCACCTCTATTATTCAAGTGATTGGCAATGGATAACATTACACTGCACTCAGTCCTGAAAGCATATGGATAAAACCATCGAGATACTTTCATTGAGGGCCCCAATATGGATTTCTCACATCTGACGCGATGTCTCTAGGTGCACATGGAGTTTGACATAATCACCCGTCAAACATATGGCGTGTTTGGACCTCAAGGCTGTTAAGCGACTATGCCCGAACGGGGTAGCCCGAATGCACGGGGAACATTAGGGTTTCAAAATCAAGCATCCACTAGTGTTGGTCCAGACAACTACGACGTGTTGGCATAATTCAAGAATGGTCACATGATGTTCCATTTGAAAACTACAGTGTCTGGCAGCCCTACACTGACTCAAAATGCACTATTTCGCATGTTTGCAAACAATAGCACAGCGAGAAAACCAAATGGAGAAAGTGAAAACCGCGAGAGGATTTTGTAGAGGGCACTTGAAGTGGAGAGTCTAAAGTTCAACGAGATGGTCTCTTAGTGTCACAGAGTCCAAAAACATTGTCCATCAAAGATATGGTGTGTCAAGAATTTGGGCTCAGGGCTCTTAAGAGACTATTCAACGGGGTAACCCGAAAGATACGGGGAGTTCGTAGGGAACCAAAAAGAAGCCTCAAATAGTGTTCACTTTGCCACCCTAATGTGTTGGCATAGTTCCAGGTCCCAGTGAAGCTACTCGTTTGCAAAATATAGTGTCTACCAACCTTACACTGACTTAGACTGTAGTATTTCGCGCGTTTGCAAACAATAGGACAGCGAGAGAACCAAATGGATATGGAAAAAACCACGAGAGGATTTCATAGATTACCCTGACATGGAGCTCTCGGATCTGATGAGACATCTATAGGTGCCATGGAATCCAAGAAATCACTCGTCGAAGATATGACGTGTTTGGGTCTCAGGGCTCTTAAGAGAATACGCCCGAACGAGGTAGCCCGAAAGCACAGGGAGTGTAGGGAACCAAAAAAAATCCTCTAGTAGCATTCACCAGGCCATTTAGATGTGTTGGCGTAGTTGGTTCGGTCCCACGAGCTTCCATTTGCAAACTACAACATCTAGCAGCCTTACATTGACTTAGACTACACTATTTCGTGCATTTACAAACAATAGGACAGCGAGAGAACCAGATGGAGATGGAGAAAACCACGAGGGAATTTCATAGAGGGCCTCAACATGGAGGTCTTAGATCTGACGACACATCTCTAGGTGCCACGGAGTCTTAGAAATCACTCGTCGAAGATATGGCATGTTTGGGCCTCAGGGCTCTTAAGCGACTACACCTAGATGGGATAGCCCAAAAGCACGGGGTGCGTAGGAAACAAAAATTAAGCCACCACTAGCATTCACCAGGACACCTTGGTGTGTTGGTCCAGACAGTTTGGTCCCACAAGATATCGTTTGCAAAATATAGCATCTAGTAGCCTTACACTGACTTAGACTACACTATTTCGTGCATTGGCAAACAATAGGACAGCGAGAGAACCAGATGGAGAGGTTTGAGAAAACCATGAGAGCACATTTTGTAGAGGGCCCTGACATGGAGGTCTTAGATATGACGAGACATCTCTAGGTGCCATGGAGTTCGAGAAATCACCTGTCAAAGATATGACATGTTTGGGCCTGAAGGGCTCTTAAGCGACTATTTAGCCCAGACGGGGTAGCCTGAAAGCATTTTGTATGAACCAAAACGAAGCCTCCACTAGCATTCACCAGGCCACCTCAACATATTTGGCGTAGTTAGTTTGGTCCCACGAGCTTCTGTTTGCAAACTACGGCATGGTTGGCAGCCTGTACACTGACTTAGATTGCATTTATTTCTTCGTTTACAAACAATAGGACAGCGAGAGAACCAGATGGAGACGAAAGAAAACAAACAAGAGAATTTCATATCAGGGCCCCAATATTGGAGGTCTCAGATCTGAAAATACATATCTAGGTTCCACGGAGTCCAAGAAATCACTCATCGAAGATATGGCATGTTTGGGCCTCAGGGCTCTTAAACGACTACTCTCGGATGAGGTAGCCCGAAAGCATGGGGAGCGTAGGGAACCAAAACGAAGCCTCCACTAGCATTCACTAGGCCACCTCAACGTGTTGGCATAGTTGGTTTGGTCCCATGAGCTTCCGTTTGCAAACTACAGCCTCTGGCAGCCCTACACTGACTCAAACTGCACTATTTCTCGTGTTTACAAACAATAGACATCGAGAGAACTGGATGGAGACGGAGAAAACTGTGAGAGGATTTCATATAAGGCCCTGACATAAAGCTCTTGGATCTGATGAGATGTCTCTAGGTGCCACGGAGTCTGAGAAATCACATGTCAAAGATATGGCGTGTTTGGGCCTCAGGGCTCTTAAGTGACTACGCTCGGACAGGGTAGCCCGAAAGCACAAGCAATGTAGGGAACCAAAAAAAATCCTCCACTAGCATTCACCAAACCATTTAGATGTTTTGGCATAGTTGGTTTGGTCCCACAAGCTTATGTTTGCAAAATATAGCATCTAGCAGCATTACATTGACTGAGACTGTACACTATTTCACGTGATTTACAAACAATAGGACATCGAGAGAACCAGCTGGAGATGGAGCTCATTGGATCTCATGATCTGACGAGATGTCTCTATGTGCCACGGAGTCTGAGAAATCACATGTGAAGATATGGCGTGTTTAGGACCTTAGGGCTCTTAAGCGACTATGCTCGGATGGGGTAGCTCGAAAGCATGGGGAGCATAGGGAACCAAAACGAAGCCTCCAATAGCATTCACCAAGCCACCTCGACGTGTTGGCATAGCTAGTTTGGTCCCATGAACTTCCATTTACAAAATACAGCCTCTAGTACAGCCCTACACTAACTCAGACTGCACTATTTCACGCGTTTTACAAACAATAGTACAGCGAGAGAACCAATGGAGATGGAGAAAACCGCGAGAGGATTTTATAGAGGGCCCTGACATGGAGCTCTCAGATCTGACAAGATGTCTCTAGGTGTGACGAAGTCTGAGAAATCACTCGTTGAAGATATGGCATGTTTGGGCCTCAGGGCTCTTAAGCGACTACGCCCGAACGGGGTAGCCCGAAAGCATGGGCAGTGTAGGGAACCAAAACGAAGCCTCCACTAGCATTCACCAGGACACCTTGATGTGTTGGCGTAGTTGGTTTGGTCCCACGAGCTTCCGTTTGCAAAATACAACCTCTAGCAGCCCTACATTGACTTCAGACTGCACTATTTCGTGCATTTGCAAACAATAGGACAGCGAGAGACCCGGATGGAGACAGAGAAAACCATGAGAGGATTTCATAGAGGGCGTTGACGTGGATCTCTTAGACCTAACGAGACATCTCTAGGTGCCACGGAGTCTGATAAATCACCCGTTAAAGATATGGCGTGATTGGGCCTCATATCTCTTAAGTGATTACGCCCGGATGCGATAGCCCAAAAGCACGGGTGGAGGAAACCACCAATGTTCAATGATTTTTCCATAAGATGCAACTATGTAGACTATGAACTTAGTTTTCTTGGGAGACCACCAATCTTCCAAAGTTCATTTTTCTTCACAGTTTTCATTCCATCTCCAGTTGAAGACTGAATATTTCTCTGGCGTTCGTCCTATTTTTGGGCACAAACAACCTTTTGTAATGTCCAAAAAAATGCAGCTCTTCATTCTAAGTTTGTTGGGATATTCATTCCTGTCAAAGTGAACAAATGGAACATTCGTGAGACTCAAACCCAACAAAACATGAAGGTCATAGCTACATAGTGAATGCTAGTGGAGGCTTCATTTTGGTTCCTACGCTCCCGTGGTTTCGGGCTACCCCGTCCGAGGCGTAGTCGCTTAAGAGCCTCTGAGGCCCAAACACACCATATCTTCAACATGTGATTTCTCAAACTCTGTGGCACCTAGAGACGTCTTGTTAGATCAAGACCTCCATGTCGGGGCCTCTATGAAAGCCTCTCATGGTTTTCTCTGTCTCCATCCGGTTCTCTCACTGTCTTATTGTTTGTAAACACAAGAAATAGTGCAGTCTGAGTTAGTGTAAGGCTGCCAGAGGTTGTAGTTTGCAAACAAAAGTTCATGGGACCGAACCAACTACACCAACACATCGGGGTGGCCTAGTGAACGCTATTGGAGGATTATTTTTGGTTCCCTATGCTCCCCGTGCTTTCGGGCTACCTCGTCCAGGCGTAGTCGCTTAAGAGCCCTAAGGCCCAAACATGCCATATCTTCGATGGGTGATTTCTCAGACTCCGTGGCTCCTAGAGATGTCTCATTAGATCTTAGAGCTCCACATCGGGTCCCTCTACGAAATCCTCTCACGGTTTTCTCCGTATCCATCTGGTTCTCTCGTTGTCCTATTGTTTGTAAACGCGCGAAATAGTGTAGTCCAAGTCAATGTAAGGCTACTAGATGTTGTAGTTTGCAAACGGAATCTTGTGGGACCGAACCAACTACACCAACACGTCGGTGTGGCCTAGTGAATGCTAGTTAAGGCATATTTTTTGTTCCCTATGCTCCCCGTGCTTTCAGGCTACCCCGTCCTGGCGTAGTCGCTTAAGAGCCCTGAGGCCCAAACATGCCATATCTTTGACATGTGATTTCTCAGACTTCGTGGCACCTAGAGACATCTCGTCAGATATGAGAGCTCCATGTTGGGGCCCTCTACGAAAACCTCTCGCGGTTTTCTCCGTTTCCATCTGGTTCTCTCGTTGTCATATTGTTTCTAAACGTGTGAAATAATGCAGTCTGAGTCAGTGTAGGGCTGCAAGAGGCTGTAGTTTGACAAACGGTAGCTCGTGGGACCGAACCGTCTACGACCAACACATCAAGGGTGGCTTGATGAATGCTATTAGAGGCTTTGTTTTAGTTCCCTACGCATCCCCGTGCTTTCGGGCTACCTTGTCTATGCAGTAGTCGCTTAAGAGCCGTGAGGTCCAAACACGCCATATCTTCGATGGGTGATTTCTCAAACTCCATGGGACCTAGAGATGTCTCATTAGATCTGAAGACCTCCATGTAGGGGCCCTCTATGAAATCCTCTCTCGGTTTTCTCTTTATCCATCTGGTTCTCTCGTTGTCCTATTGTTTGTAAATGTGTGAAATAGTGTAGTCTGAGTCAGTGTAGGGGTTATCAGACGCTGTAGTTTGCAAATGGAAGCTCGTAGGACTGAACCAACTACGCCAACACATCGAGGTGGCCTGGTGAAAGCTACTAGAGGCTTCATTTTGGTTCCCTACACTCCCCGTGCTTTTGGTCTACCCCGTCTGGGTGTAGTCACTTAAGAGCCCTGAGGCCCAAACACGCCATATCTTCAATGGGTGATTTCTCAGACTCCGTGGCACCTAGAGACGTCTTGTTAGATTCAAGAGCTCCATGTTGAAGCCCTCTACAAAATCCTCTCACGGTTTTCTCCGTCTCCATCCGGTTCTCTTGCTGTCCTATTGTTTGTAAACGCGAGAAATAGTGCAGTCTAAGTCAATGTACGGTTGCCAGATGCTATAGTTTGCAAACAGAAGCTTGTGGGACTGAACCAACTACACCAACATGTCGGGGGTGGCCTATGGTGAATGCTAGTGGAGGCTTTATTTTGGTTCCCTATGCTCCCCATGCTTTCGGGCTACCCCGTCCGGGCGTAGTCGCTTAATAGCCCTTTGGCCCAAATGCACCATATCTTCGACATGTGATTTCTCAGGACTCCGTGGCACCTAGAGATGTCTTGTCAGATCAAAGACCTCCATGTCGGGGGCCCTCTATAAAATCCTCTCATGGTTTTCTCCGTCTCCATCTGGTTCTCTCGCTGTCCTATTGTTTGCAAACGCACGAAATAGTGCAGTCTAAGTCAGTGTAGGGCTACTAGAGGCTGTAGTTTGCAAACGGAAGCTCGTGGGACCGAACCAACTACGCCAACATGTCCAGGGTGTCCTGGTGAATGCTATTAGAGGCTTCATTTTGGTTCCCTATGCTCCTCGTGCTTTCGGGCTACCCCGTCCGGGCGTAGTCGCTTAAGAGCCCTGAGGCCCAAACATGCCATATCTTCGATGGGTGATTTCTCGAACTCTGTGGCACCTAGATATGTCTCATCAAGATCCGAGAGCTCCATGTCGGGGCCCTCTACGAAATCCTCTCGCTATTTTCTCTGTCTCCATCTGGTTCTCTCGCTGTCCTATTGTTTGTAAACACACAAAATAGTGTAGTCTGAGTCAGTGTAGGGCTACCCCGTCTGGGCGTAGTCACTTAAGAGCCCTGAATGACTAGATTGGCTTAAGAATGAATTTGATAGGGGTATGTCTAAGAACACACGGGAGTTATCAATCGCCTAGTAAATCTTTCTTGTTTAGTTCTGATGGGAGTCAGCTGGCCTACGGCTTAGTGACCTTCATTCATTGATAATTTATGTTATGATAAACCCATGGATGCTTTCAAAAGCACCTTAAAAAGGATATGGGTAGTCATCAAGCCTAGTGAAGGGTGTGATGTGATTTCCAAATAACTTGAAATGCCTACATATTTAAAGGTAGTAACACGAATTAGACAGGATTAGACAATCAAGAATCATTGAGTAGTCTGAATCAGAATGTCATTGCATCTAGAGACATTCTCAAGCATTGGAGTAATGTATATGGAGAGACATTCTCAAAATATCAACAAATGAAAGGCATCAAATTGTGATGACTGTCGGGTGTTTTAATAGGGGAGAAGACTACGAAGCATAGAAGAATGTAGTAAGTGCATTATAAGATATGAACCAGTACAAAGATACCATGAGCACAAGTAAGGTAAATACACAAATGCACATTGATAAATTGAATGAATAATTAATCAAATTACGTAACTCTTTATATACATACATTATATAAATATTAAATTTTCAAAGTTTTGATGCATATTATACATTGAAAATGCTTAGTAAATGTACATCACCAATAAATGAAAGAATAATCCATAATATATTAAATATTATCAAGTGCACATCATATTAGATTCATACAAAAATAATCTAAAAAATGTAAGGTCTCATACAAAATTATCAAGTTCTAAATAGTATTTTAATGTGCATAATAAATAAAAAAATGTCCAAATAGGTCATATACCATCAAGTTCAAATGCCATATAGGCTTACATACAATGCAAATGTACATAGGCATACAAAAACAATGTCATGTAAGACATATATATCTGCTACTCATCAAAATCTATCCCTCTCTAATGGCCTTGCTTGAAGAAGGCCCCTCCCTTAGGCAAAGATGGAGATCTATGAGATAAATTTGGATCGTCCAAACCCATGCTTCGAGTCCTCTTCCACTAAATACTCGCCTGTAGATGAGCCTGTAAATGAAAATAATGTTTTTTTGTCAAAACTTAACTTATATATGTTTTTAACATGTATTTAAGACCATGCTAGAATGAAAGTATTTACATAAATACACAAACTTACCGCAAGTTATTCGATCACAGCCAAATTTACATCTCACACTCAGATGAGTCCATCAGGAGCTCTTGCAGTACGAATGGGGATACGGAGACAATGATAAGGAGGAGTCTGTGCCCTCAAATTCAAAATGGAGTGGGTTGAAGTTCCCTACATAGACATAAGATCAAAAAATATAACATCAAAATTAGTGAAAATAGAGCTAACTACATGTATCTACATAATGACAATATTTTAAATAATTTTATCAATATAGAACTATTGTTTTTACCACGCCACCACTTCTTGTGAATCAAATAAACAGGGGTTGCGCCCTGTCGCAGGTAACTCCTACATACACACAATGAAGGACATTACTAACATAATTTAAAAAATTCTAACAATGAAAGATATTACTAACATTGTAATTTAACATAGTATGAATTACATGAGAAATTTAACAAAATTTACGTGGTGTTTGAATACCTCAGTCAGTTGCTGTGTAGATCAATTTGCAGCGGCAACACACCTTTATCTAATTGTTGCAGAGATGGTGGGGGTGTCTAGTGAAGTCAACATCTTTATCAAACATGTATATCACATTTAAGTTAGATAGACATACAAGAACATACATATATTTGACTTCAAAACTAATAAATATATACATGCAAATACACACACACACACACACACACACACACACACACACACACACACACACACACACACCACAAACACACATGTATGTGAAAATTTTACATAATTAACATTCTAAATTACCTCTGTGAATGTATGTATATGCATGGTGCTCGCCGCCTATGGTCGGGACGAAGATACGCCTCCCACACACTGTAATATCAATGCATGTACGTGTACAAATAAAATTATTGTCAAAAATTTAACATATATATGTAAATCAAGGTATTCCAAAAAAATTTGTAACACACATAACAAAACATAACAAATTTACCTCCAAAGGCGACGTCGATGAATGTAATCCAATTATCTCACTCAAAGGGAGATATGACATAGTGACATTATCGTGTTCATCCCTAGCACCAAGTGTGCCAAAATCAGGACGCATGAAATTATCGTCCTCCTCAGGCCCCAAACATATGCTACCCACATGATGAGTGAACATGTGGCCTCATGTTAGTACTATCCTGAGGAAAGACTTTTTGTACCTCCACAAGCATCTGGCTTAGAAATCTCCCTTGTATTTAAAACAAGGGTCGCAAAAGCCCCTGAAGTGCATGGAGTGTATCAATCTCTATTATCTCCTTCACTACTTGAGGGACAATCTCAGGGTGAGGGGGCTTCTGTGTGGGGAAATCTACCTTGTTTAATAGGAGCACGTTATGCACCCTGGTCGATCCTATGTGAAGATCCTGTTTCCTCGACCCTGGAAATATCAGAAATCAAAATAATTTGGGATCTCATTGAGGATAAACTCACAATAGAGTTTCCTCAGAAAGTATAGTGGCACCTCATTGTTATTACAAGGTGGAAAATAAAACACCATCCACCATCGGTCCCAAAAATGATTTATAATCAAATTGTTATTACACTAATGGATGGGAAATCGTTTACATGTCAACGAAACATTAAGATTAGTGTGGGGGTCCGTGAATAAGGCGCATATGAGTTCTTTTAAAATTTCTTTTTTCTTTATATCCACATATGACAATTTGTTGGAATAATAAACCCTACAACCCTTTCTGTAAGTTGTCCAATGATCAATTTGCCCCATTGTCGCACGTCAATTTGAATAAGTAATGCCTCTAATGTGTTTGCAAGAGATGCACGGTGTGGGTTTGTAGATTGTGCATACCTCATTGTTTTTATTAAATCCTTAATTTCAATTTTGTTTTCAACTATTTGGGTCGATAAATATTCTTGACTACCCGAGGGATGTTGAGCAATTATTGGAGGTTGTCGGGAGGGATTTCAAGAATAACAGGGTTTGGTTGTGGTTGAATCCCTGCAACCTCTAATTGTAACAATAAAAAATATGTACTCAATTCAAATTTTAATCTATAATTATCATATTTCAATGCAATTAAATTGAGAAAATAAATGTGCTTACCTCTTCTCTGTGGCGCCATCATCGATTCAGATCTTCTCAGTGATCCAGAAACAATCCTTTGAGCTTGAGATCCAACTGAATGGAAAATGTGAGGGCACGAACAAGCTCTGAAACTTACATTTGAGGGAGGTAAAATGATAGAGGCTTAGGCCTTTTTTTTGTTTATAGTCGGCATAACGCGTACGTGTTATGTAACCTGTATGCATTATGTAACACTTACGCATTATGTAACACGTACGCATTATGTAACACGTACGCGTTATGATTTGGTGATTCCTGAGCCAAACAAACTAAAATTCATTTTGATTTTTTCAGATTCTTGTCTACTTTTTGGCCCTCTAACTTCGTGCACTTACCCAGTGGTTCACTACAAAATAGAGATAGGGGCTATGCGAACCACTCACCCGCTTGATGGTGGCTCTCTCTCTATAGGGCGAGGTCTAAATAGCCTCACCCAAGGTGGGTGAGTGCTCCCCATCGTATCAGGGGGCCCTCAATTGATTCATCAATTGAGTGGTTTGTTATGCTCACCCCTCACCCTCCGTCTAGAGAGTTGCACGGGTGAGTCCAAATAAAGAGATTGGGGGCCCTCGCCCACCTCACCTGGTTCACCGATACTACCAAAAGATCTCATCTTATGCGAGATCTCAGACCAGTGGAATAATGTTTAAGCGGAGACCCCAGTCGTGCTTCCTTCCAACATGCATCCATTTTCATCCAATAATCCTCCTCTCCCTCCAGATATAAATAGAGGGGTGGGAGAGAGCAGAAATACCCCCCTATCTCTATATGGGGGCCCTCTCCCTCCCTTTCTCTATATGGGATCTCTAGGGCTCCCCCTCCCAGATAGATAATATCTATAGGGAGGGGGGGGAAGGGGCCTCCTTGATTTATCACCCCCCCCCCCCTCCATAGAATAGAGGGGAGATAGGGGTTTCTAGGGGTACCCCATATCTAGATAGGGGGCCCTCCCCCTCAATCTATCACCCCCCCTCCATAGAATAGAGGGGAGATAGGGATTTCTAGGGGGTTACCCATATCTAGAGAGGGGGCCCTCCCCCAGCTATATCTAGTAGGCCCCTATAACAATATAATCATTGCATACATTATTTTATGAAATTCATTAAAAAACACAAACTACTTACATAGGACCATCCATTAAGGACTAAATTATCTAAGAATTCAATCCAAAGGGGATGGTTTCTTCCTATTAACCCAATAGAAACATTTCAAATCTAATATCTTTCATGGGTCGGTTCATATCCCATATTAGGTCATCCTTAGTGATAAATTAAACATGTGAGTTCCTATGATTGAAACTCTAACCTATTTCCCTCACTTGGAAACAAGAGCACTCATTCGACAATATATTTTTAAATAACTTTGTGCTCTCCTAAATCCCTTGAAATAAACAACACTATCTACGAGTATCCCACACACATATCTGAAGTACTCCTAACTATGCTCAAAAGTCAAGCTTCCCATTCTAGATATCTTCAAAGCCAATTTAATCCAAGGCAAAGTGTGTTAGGCTATTTTTTCTCATTGGCATGTGATTGAGCTGAAAAATAGTTGCACCCAGATATATATCACATTCTACGCAAGGAATTATGTGTATTTTGAGGCCTCTTCAGAGAAATGCTAACATAGGTAGTGCATGGGCACTTCAACCTAAACACTAACATTTTTTAGGGCCTCCCACCCATTTTTATCATTTTTCATTGTTGTACATAGTATATAGAGTTCCAAAAATGTGTGACACCTAGGATTTTAGTGCAAAGGCTATCACATAGTTTCACAACCACAAAAAGAGTTACAAAGCGCTAATTCACTCTCATTCAAATCTATATAATAAAGGACCATACCAAACTTCTACACACGACATATGGTTCCATACCTTCTCAAAATTACACTCAAGTTCTAAAAATGAAGCAATTATAGGTCATTTCAAATCTACACAATCATCATGCACTATCATATCACATCTTTGTCTCTTGTTTCAGATAAGTGCACTCCTCTTATTATGTTTTGAATAATTGTAAATATTGTTTTATCTTAAAATTTATTTTGGAGTTATATTATTATTTATCCTTTAAGTTAAATTAATCAACCTAAATATACAACTTGTTTGTAACACATTAACCCTTAATTAAATAAAATCACATTCACACACCTTATCACAATTTATCTATTTTTACGGTTAACTAGTTTGGTGAACCTAATAATTAATCGAACCCCTAGTTTCAGTAGGGATTATCCTTCCCTCTATTGAATCTCTGACTAGTGTTGAAGATTCAATTTTGTAAATATTATTCTAGCATTTTCATGAGCAATTTTTTTGATCGGTTGTGTGTTGGGAGTGTATGTCACCTACATTCCTATGTATGTAACCTGTAAATAATTAATAATATTTAAATTTATGGAATTTTTTACAACCCTTGCAATATGTGACAAAAATTGTTCTTCATTTACCTTGTTTTTCTTCTCTGTCGTATTTTCTATTTTCATTTATTTACAAATTTTTTTCTATATTATCTCAACGCTTATAATAATGTAATTATAGAAGTTTACAAAGCTAGGATGAAGGCTATTAATACATATTTAATAATAAACAATAATCACTTGATATTCCATGGGGGTGTTTGTGAAACAGATATATTTTTCGATGTATTATACCAATGGTTGATTTTAGTATTATATAGTCATTAGAAATGACACCTTACAGGTGTGACCTTTCATACTTGACTAATGCGTCATAAATTTGATAGAAATATGTATGGTTGTGGCAAAGTGATTTCTCTTTAAAATAAATTAGCAAAAAAAATCTAAAGCAAAATTACATTTTGAAACCAGATGGCTGCTAAGCTAAATGATATAAAACATCCTTAAACCATAAGATTAAATGGTGAACACTTTCATCCATATTTTGAAGTTATAGAATAGGTGTGAAATTAAGGTTTGGGTTAAAATAGTAATAATAATGAGATAATAATTTGTGTGCTAACTTATCATATGTATTCATGGAGGCACTAGGTAAATTATTGAACTGGTTTAAAAGGTATTACCTAGTAAGCTCTTGGAAAGTTCCTTAAGTAGGAAATTTGTATTATCATTGTATGTGTCAAATGAGGATGAAACATTATCCTAATGTGCACAAATATTACCATTTTTGTCTAATAAATTGGACATTGAGGCACAACAAATAGAGGGGGATTAAGGCCTAGGAAAACTAGGCAACTGCCTAAGGTGCTAACATTTAGGGGCACTAATTTATTTTATTTTACTATGGTTTTTATGAGTAGATAAATTTAATAGTTCCATATATGCTAGTAGTAGTTAGTGTCCAACCTTACATACCAATTCAATTCACTTCATTCAAAATAAAATTAAAATTACATAATTGTATTAAGCATATGATATTTAGGAGGCCTCAAATATTTATGTAAATGACTTTATTTCAAGATTTTTAAATTTAATTCATACTTATGTATTTTTCATACTTTGTATTATTTTGAAGTCTTGGAAGATTTTATGGAGGAGGGATCAAGAAGGTGAATATGTAAAGAACACGGGAAAAAAATAGTTGGAATATATATATATATATATATATATATATATATATATATATATATATATATATATATAAATGAGGATTAGGATAGACTATATGTTAGAGAATTAACTGGGGATTTTAGACAGTAGTAGATACAAAAAAAATTATTAGGAATTTTTTATCAAATGATAGAGGCATATCATATCAAGTAATACGTTATTTGGTCACGGTTAATTATTTTGTCTACTATATATTTTATTTATTTATAAAAGGCGTTAGCTCTAGTATTTCCTAAGGCGCTCATAACCCTTAATTCAGCCCTGACAACAAAACCTAATGGATAATAAGAATAAAGGAATTTGTGATTTAGAGGGTGGCTATGGATACAATCTCTCCATATTTTTAAAATAAATTTTTTTGTATTTTATTGGTAATATAATGTTATGTTAACCTAGAAAAATATTTTATCTTGACATGTCTCATTACATGTTGTTATATGATCTCCAGATTATTTTATCCAAGGAATGTGAGTTGTTACCATAAGATCCCTAGATGCTCCTAATAGGTTAGGATGTGTTTATATTTACATATTACATTTGTTAATTTTTTCTTAATTGAACCTAAATATCACCTAGGTTGACAAATCTAAATTTCCCTATAGACTTTATGATCATTAGAGAGCAAGGGGACATGATCATAGCAAGTGGATAACACTAGGAATAGTACTATCCAAGACCCGTGAACTTGTTTAGAATGTGACAAAAATAAACGCCTAAGACATGAAGGATTTTGAGAAAATATTCAGGAGGATTTCAAGTGATTTCTAAGGAGTTGAACTAAACAAAGCATGGTGTCTACAAACTTAAAAATTTTAAGGCCATTTAAACATGTTTATGGTTTGTGTAACGGTTTTACTTTTGTAAAAATGTGGCATGTGAGATTTCATTGGAGATCACATGTTTGAAATAAACTTGATTTTCCTTTCAACCTGTTATCAAACATGTGACTTATAGTTAGTCTATATAGAAAATTTCATGTGTTTTATGCTACTATGAACAATGAGCATGCAAGGCTTGCGTACTTGGGGTCATAAGACACTCTAAAAAATTAAGAAGGGTATATTAGGGAAATGAAAAACCCTAACACATCACAAGAATCACACTTATTCTCAATAAGGAAAGATTGAGTTCATTTTCTCACTACTTATAAATCAATCTAGAAATATTTAGCGAGTCGCCTTCAACAATCCTACTTCACACTTGGGCATAAATCAAAAGATCTGATACTTGGGAACCATGCAACACCCCTGGGAATATTCCTTATGCATTAAAAAATATATAAATTCACTATTACATAAAGAATATGGTCATTATTCAAGTTATAATGAATATACATACTTGACAAGGGAAGTGAATCAACTACAATCCATTTTTTCTTAATCATGAGTGAATAATTTTAATAGACCTAACTAGTCTTTTAAAACACCCATTTTACATACAATAGTAGTATTTACTTCAATAATAAACTATTCATGTGAGGTAAAATTTGTATATTCCTTTGAATATATGAACTTTGTTTTCCCAAACCTCAAAGAAGTATAAGATGATAATAGTACAATCATCAAGACATACGACTAGATTATAAAGTACATAAGGTTTATAATATGATCAAAGAGAATTACAATGTAAAATTTTGAAGCAATAAAAATTGAGCAAGTCCTTCCTATATTCAAGTACTAAAAATGTTGTCGATGTTGTAAAACTAGGTTATGCATCTATATTCACATTATTCATGTTCTTTCAATCATCAAATTTGATTCTAATTTTCACAAAAACATAATATAAGTTATATGCACAAATATAAATATAAAACTCTATAAAATTAATTTATTTTTTTATCTTTTCTCTTATCTTCATGTGATCTAGAACAATATTTCTAAAAATATATATTTGGAAAGTCATTAAAATATATTTTTGGAAGATTTTAACATTTTGCATTTACGAGTTTCTTCAGAACATTTTGGGCTTTGAACTATACATAAATTTGTGAAGTATCATTTTATGGAGACGTTTTCCAAGTTTAGTCTTTTGTCTTACAAATGGATCATGTGTTTATCTAATTAGTTCAACAAAATAGGAGATATGACCCCGACAAATAAAACTAAAATTTTTTTAATCATAATAGGATAGATTTCAGATTTTTTCATATTCTGTCTTTTTGAATCCATCCCTAAGGTGGATACAAATGGTCTCCATATAGGATGAAATTTTTGGTTCCCATATGGAACCCTTCATATTATGTTTTTAGAAAAAAAATATTCTTCATTGTATAGTTATAAAGTATAAGGTTGTTTTGAATAAATAGATCAATCTTAGGGCACACATCTGTCTTATGGAATTTTTGAGTTTGTATGCGGTCTAAATTTTAATAGAACTAGTTTGTTTCTACATCAATTTTATTGTGAATTAATTTTTATAACACATTAATCACCATTATTCGTGTGGTTTCCAATGGGTTGTTGCTCAATCAAAATCATCCTACCAACGTGCAACATCATGGGTGAGTATAAACATTGGCATGGACTTATTTTATGAAGTAAACAATTATATCAAAAATTTCAATTTCTAGAGAGAGAATATTATTTCCCAGTAAGGTTTCGTAATCATTCAATTAATGAAGGTTTACAAAGAGAAAGCAATATTTATCTACAAAATTTCCATAGGCATTCACATGTTTAAGGTTTAGAGAGAGTGAGATGGAGATAGTAATAATTCCTTCACTTAGATGTGTAATTATTCAGCTATTTAAGGTTACAAGAGAGTGTAAAAGAAGTATTTGCTTCACACAAACAATGTTGGTTGGTTGGCTTGGTATGTGGTAAAACAAAAACTCCAATAGATCATTATCCTTATGCTAATGAGGGTGACACTACAATTGAAGTGGCCCTCATACTAAAATAATAGTTGATTGGTTGTGGATGAGTATGTTTTCTTACTTGGCCTTCACATATCCTCCTCTGTGACTTCAAAAAATATATAAAAAATTGTAACGACCCAAAATTCTCACACAGTACAACACAGGATATTATTTTTTTTGACAGACTTGACACATAAAATGACGCAACATGGCGTCACCAAGGATACAACCAACTCTAGGAACCACTTGTTATGGGGATGACCACAAGGTCAGCACGGAAACGTTCACACCCAAAAGGCTAATACACTTTTTCTTTTGGACAAGACAACATAGAAGTCCAACCACGGAACACACTTACAGTTAGGGCCATCCACAATGAGATATTCTTGAGGGTTATTTATTTTAAAAATACATCTTGCAATTCTTAGCTTACGTTTTCAAGGAGGCTCAAGGTATGATTCATACAATTCATCTTACCAAGCTAAGTTTATTCTTTTTACACTGAGTAATCATCTTTAATCTTCTCTATTATGACATTCATTTGCTTAATTCCTTTATTTAGAGAAAGGGGTAATTTAATTTCACAAGGCCATCTATTAACACTTACGCTACTAGAACTTGTTCATGCCCATCTGACAACATGGGTTCACGTTCAACAACTTAAGAGAAAATTACAAGGTACCTTGGATAAAGTTAAAGGAAGAAGGTCAATTGAGTTCATCCTTGAGACATCATTAGTTCTTACTGAGGTTTAATTGGAGCTTGAGGTTTTATACGTAATTATTAACGCTCTTACTTAGGCTTCACCGAAAGAGCTTGTTAAGATGAAGCTACTTACTTTTAAATAGGCTGAGAGATAAATTGAGTGGTTTCTAAATTTTCTTCTCTTACTTGTTAAATCTTATTAGAAACTAACCATTTTTTTCCTTTAAGCTTGTTTTAAGCGTTCACCAAAAAGAGTAGTGTTTACTAGTTCAGTTAGGGATAACACGTTATATAACATCACTTTGCAAGGATTGTCTCACTCTTGATTACTTAAGGCATTGTTTGTTTTCAAGGGGATCTCCTCCACAAAATATTTCTTTGAATAAAACTTTTAGGTAACTTCTGTAAGTAAAATCCACCCCATTAAAATTTACATATAACACATCAATACAAAGTCTTAGAAAGATTTAAATTAACACTTAATTCTCAAGATCAAAGTTTTACAATGCTTATGCCAGTGAAAATATTGAATATTATTTCTCACTACGAAGAGTTACCAACCAAATTACAAAAAAAAAGACAAAACAACTTCTTCACGTAATTCTCCGAACAATTCCAGGCAAGAGGTCATATAAACTCTTTGCAAGCAATGTTACACAATTTACAACACATAGAACACTTTTACAAAGAACTTCATAAGTTGCACTGATGAAACCTTTACAACTCTTTCCTTTAATCTACTCGCATAATCCATCTGCACAAATAGTAGCTAGAATCAGTTCGCGAGAACTGAGCATGTTAAGGCTACACATTGCAACAGTAAGCTAACATTTAAAAATATCAAGAAAGGAATGTTCTAATTCAAAAAAAGGATTAAAACACAACCCACAACTCCAAAATTATTCGCATGAGAAAGAAATCTAAACCACCTAACAAGGAGAAAGTCAAAATACCAGTAAGAACAAAATCACATAAATCAAGGCAAGACCTTATGGGTTAGGAACAAGAAATTCAAGAGTGTTGATATCTCCTTCATGTAATCCTATGGATTACATGATTGGAATCCAAAACTCAATCCATCCAACTAAAGGGGTCCAAGAGAAGACAAAACATACTAATTTTGATCGTAGGCGCGTAACAAAACGATGTTATCCAATTCTCCCAGGGGAGGCTTCATAGTAATATGGGTTCGACGCCCTTAAAAGAAAACAACTTATAGTTTCAATTTTAACCAAGGAGTTTACCACTACCTCCATATAGGATTTCTTAAACGTAGTACAAGTTAACAAAACAAATCCACTCTTCCAAAAGCATACAAATGAGACACAAAAAGGGCAATTATTCTACCAACAAACCTTATCCTAATCGTCAACTTCTCTACATAATATAAGGGAAGGCTAAAACCAAAAGTCGTTAATAATTTTTATATATTTTTGACAATGTCAATAAGTATTTTAAAATAAAAATAAAAATTGATTTCCTTAACAAAGCCACAAAATGGGACTTTTAGTAACCAAGTTTGAAGTATAAGATATTCGAGTTCGAAAACAAAGGGATTCGATACACGGTGGGTAATACACCAGCGATGCCCCAGACTCAAAAGACCTTACCACGAGTGCAAGCACAAAAATAAGAACCAACACACATATCCATCAGGAAGGTTACGCAGTGCAGTCAGTCCTAGAAGTTATATGAGCTCCTTGCCAATGGTATAGAAGAAGGAAATTTTACCCGATCCACGTGGGTTTACCAAGGAAATGTCTAGCAAATATCAAACAGATGAATATAATAGCCACCTATTATATTATCACTGTAATCAGCTGTCATCTAACAGGAAACGAGTTCACGATTCCAATACCGTGGATTCACCTACAACTTTTGTTTCAGTCCAGCTATTAATAGCTTGCTCGCGACCCTTAATAAAAATTGTAGAGATTTCATTCAACTAAACTTACATTGTTTCCCCCTTACTTTAATCAAACAAGAGTTTGGAACCAGGAAGTAGGTATAGTAATTCTCTAAACATGTAAAGGCCAAAATAGATGTCAGGTTATTCATCCTCTAGAACTGGGTACAAAAGTCAACCATGTACAGTTCTAAAGCAAAACCCTAATGCCATTTTCTAATCAAACAAAAAGTAAGGAATGCCCACAGGCTTAAACAATTTTTAGAACACAATGTCACTATTAATGTACCTTTTAGCAAACATGAGAGCCCTAAACAGGAAATACGTATTTATTCAACCAAATAGAGATATGAAGGCTTAACCTTCCATATAGTAAGCCTTCAATTATAGAAACCATCACAGAATTCTTTTAGAAGAGAGACATATAAGCAAACGAAACTCTATAATGTTTCCTTCCCTACGAACTAGATTGCATCACTCAATATTGCAGTAGCCCATTTAGACAAATATGAAATGGAGTAAGCTATAAGAGAGGAAAAGAACATTCCAAGCAAAACCAGCAAAATTGGAATGAGATTTAAAGAAACAACCAACACATTCAGGCAGCGATTTAAACAACCACGAAAACATTTTGTCTAGGCGCCATTCAAGGGGAAAGAATATTCATTTCAATATACTGAAAGAAGGTAGAAAACTATTACAAGGAGTATAGTTAACATGCCTGATTAGAATTCTTCCAACCAACAACCACGTCGACCAGGGCTCGGGCAACAGCAACACAACCTGCGCAACTTCTCTTCCTTAGCCTACTGAAGATCCATACCTTGTTAACGGCCATGCTTGGCATAGGAAAGGGGTGATTGAAACATGCCTTCTTGGAATCCTCGGGAGCAACTCCGGGAAGATAGAAGCACTCTGATCTGAAGAGCATCACAACCACCATAGAAAACCCACACAACCATCGTCATGGCTGCCATATCCAAAGACGATCTGTATCTGTTTCTATAACTATAGACCCCCCATTTTCCTTTTGCCCACAAACCCAACTATATTCTCCACCAAATCCATATGCATCTGATTGTTTCTGATTTGGACCTCCTAACCTTGGTGCTCTCAAATTAGGAGCAGCCCTAGTCTGAGACGAAGCAAAATAAGATGTCTTTATTAACCAAAAAAAATCTCTTAGTATAGACTCCATATCCATAAAACAGTCCCTAGACTTAGCATCCTTAATTAAGGCTGACCAGTCACTAGATTGCTTTAATGCAGCTGCTTTGCCCTTAACCCAAAGTGCTCTACGAGCTCGTGCTAATGCCACATTCATGCGGCGAATAACAGCTACAAATCCAACCCCATGATTTGAAGCTTGGACACAAGACATAATGATTACATCGCTCATGGCTCTGAAAGGCATCTACCGTAATGATATATAAACCTTTTCCTTCATCAGATTTGAGGACAACATCAAACTCTCGGTGCAAACATTTCAGCTATAGCTTGTAAGGTGTGATAATTCCAACAGAAACCTTTATGCCTGCCAACTCAGTGACTCGTTGAAGAAGCTCATATAATTGCAAAGCAAAAAGTGCTTCATGAATATTCTGATATGAAACAGATCCACCCCTATGAGATCCTCTTCCATGAGTTACATCGTAGAACAAGCAAGGTCTTAGTAGAGAATCTTTGCAAATAAATTTCATCAGGTCTCCTGGTAACACTCTCACTGTCACATAGTCGATTCTGATAGAAATATCTTGAAGGAGAATCCCGAATTTGAGGATGCATTCTATACTGAACAGATAACAACATAGTTGGACATCCTGCTTGTTGGAAGCGCTCAAAAGGATTCTACCATGCTGCAACATGCCTGTTGCCTGGCTATTTACTGTTACATGCTATTGCTGTGGATCCCTGACAAGAACACACCTCGCAGCACCCAATGAAAGTGGAGGCAACACGCCTGCTCCCCCATCCTGAAGCTCCCTCTAAACCCATGCGCGCAGGAAGGAACTAGGAAGAAGACGCCATGACAGAAAGATTTTGCTGGCCAAAAACATCACGCGCCTCTCAACCACTCCACACGCAGTCTATCCAAGGAAAATATCACGCGGTCCGAGAGGATAAGCAGGCAGTCAAACAAGAAACCAAGAAGATTTGCAAATCAGAAATAATAAGTGAAGGAGGAAGTGCGGCCACCAGCAAGAAGGAGATTTCAACACGCTTATCAGGATGCAGGTTCTTTAATGCAATGGCAGGTGGCTATTAAAGCCACCCACCTCCAACCAACCAAGGAAACAAAGTCCAAAGACATTAACATTCCAATTTAAATTATGTTTCCAGTCGGATCTGAGACCCTTTTTAAAATCTCCTTTTAACATTGAAGTCACTATTTTCCAAAACATAGCTTCATGTCAAATCTCACAATGATCTTGACTCCATGGTCTTGATTAATATAATGCCTAGGTTTTGGTTTATGTCAAAGTCGAGGTCTAGGCTATACTGATTAGAAACGTCAAGTCTTACCTTAGGAAAAATTGAAGTCCTTATATATAGTTAACATGATATCAACAAGATACCACAAGATATGATAGCAAATCATAACTGCAACCACATTATTGAAATCACGAAGACAGAATAAAGACTCGAAACTAATCCACTATGTCAAAGATCAAATGAACTCAAGGTAAGATTGTCAAACCAATAAATGTCAACTAAGGTCACAATGTAATAACGAAATTGAATACGGTAATGGCGTACTGATGTGATATCCTCCTTTAGATAGGTTAACACACAGGACATTACACAGTCCACACAAAAAGGTGTCATTGCGACAAGGACTAGGGTACACGCCGAACGGGGCATTACATTATCCTCCCCTTAAGAAAAGCATCGTCCTCGATGCGACATAACACAACAGAAAAAGAAATGGTTCGCAATCAAGAATAGGTACAGGAGAAAGTACACCCTATGGTCTAAAATTTTAGTAGATTAAAGCACGGTCACAAAGTAGCCTTAGGAACATTTGGTAGAAATTTTAACTTTCAAATTTCTGTGAAGATTGGCAGTTCTTTCTTGTTCATCATTTCATTAGTCTCTTTCCATCATCATTATTTCTAGTTTTAGTTTCTTTTAAAAATATCATCATTGAAGAGTTTTGATTTATTCCTTATTGTGGGTGCCCAACATGAACTGCTAACACAACACCCTATCAGGTTCACAAGACCCTATGGATTCACAAGCACACAAGTATATACTTCATGATTGTATTACACCACAAAAGGTTACTCAAATACGAAATGGAATAGGCACAGTCCACATAACATAGTACTCGTCACACATCAATGACTGACATACCAAATACTCAAACCAAGAGTACTACAATCCACTAGACATTTCCTCCATTTGCATCGATGAAATAAATTCACATAACACCAAACAAATGCTACAGGTACATACTGTCCACAAGGGAATCAATGACATATCCACAACATCACAACGCATATCCATCTGACATGAGTAACACATACATCAAAATACCACTACCAAAACATCACAATAACTCAACATATATCCTGAAACATCAACCATACACACAAATATCATATGCCTCCCTCAAATTCTTATGCCTCCCTCAAGTCTCTTATGCCTCCCTCAAACTCTTATGCCTCCCTCAAGGAGGCCGGTTGACCCTATGGCCCAAGACACATAGAGTTCAAACACTCCTAACCCAAGTGATATAATAACACGTGGTTCAACAACCCGCTAGTTATATGTAACTCCTTGGGACGTACCCCCATACAACGAAGCGGGTCCATAGGTCCAACCAATCCATGGTGCATCCTATGACCCTATTCCACACATCACGACAATAGAACCAGCACAACAATCCAATCCAAATTCCAAGTGGCAAAGTACAAGCCTTGGGCAAGGTGGTAAAAATTACAAATTTAAAAGAAGACCCAAAATCAAGCAAATTAAATGGCCAAATAGCCATAATTAATATCAAAATCCCCATGTTAGTGCCACAAACCAAGGAAATGCCCAAAATTGTAAAGCATGGCAATCAAGAAAAGTTGTTGGTCCTTACAAAGTAAAGTAAAAAGCTCAATTACGAATAAAATCAACTTATAATAATGTCACATTACGATAACTGTGTGGCCTTATCTGGCCACCAAGGGGTACTCAACGAGTTGCTAGCACTCGGAACATCGAGCCTCAGCTCGTAAAATACATATCAATAATACAACTGTCATCACCTCCATCTGAATCATCCCGCCACCACTTCGACAAGGCTAAACATAGTCATAGTTGCACTTAGGTTGCATACATGCAACCACATAGGGAGAGAGTAAAGAATCACAGGTTGTTATCTACTAAACTGAATTTCGGCTCGAGTTATTGACCCATGGTACACCATTCCTCACTCTCAACATACACTTCTACCGATTTCCCTCAGGGTCGGTTAGCGTAAGGTTCACAACATAACATGTAACTACATTACTAACACAATGATGGTACATATACAATGTAGATCACAATCATGCATTCACTGAGTGTACACATCACTTTACCACATTCTACACCCAAAGTGCAATCATCATACGATAGGGTTCATACACTCACCGTATGACCCCAAATCACAACATGAAGCATTACATATTTGCACAAATCATACATACAATGAACATAGTACATCTCAACATAACATCCATTACTACATAACAAGGTGGTACACACATTTCTTCAAAACATGGTAAAAACATCATGATACAACTCATTTCTTTTAACATCAATCTAGTCATACAACACATTGATACACTTACATATCACAATATGTCACAATGTTCCAACACTCCGTCATCCACATTAGAATTATTTTCACACATCACAAACAACAATTCAAACGTGAACTCTTCATAGAATCCACAAGAAGGAGATAGAATACTCCCATCCCCAGCACATCAATATGATAACAAATACGCATTGAATGACATACACATCACGTGCGTTCACAATATCACAATTACGAAAATAATCACATCACGCTTATACCAACTTACTCTTCCAATATAAATCATCATCATGCAATACCATCATCTCCATGAAACAACATCAAGTAACACCATCACCATCATGTAACATCACCATACAACACCAATCCGGCCCATAGGTTCGAGAGCATGAACCTATGCTCTGATACCAAGTGTAACGACCCAAAATTCTCACACAGTACAACATAGGATAAAAAAAAATTGACAGACTTGACACATAACATGACGCAACATGTCGTCACCAAGGATACAACCAACTCTCGGAACCACTTGTTACGGGGATGACCACAAGGTCAGCATGGAAACGTTCACACCCAAAAGGATAATACACTTTTTCTTTTGGACAAGACAACATAGAAGTCCAACCACGGAACACACTTACAGTTAGGGCCATCCACAATGAGATATTCTTGAGGGTTATTTATTTTAAAAATACATCTTGCAATTCTTAGCTTACG
Organism: Taxus chinensis; assembly: GCA_019776745.2. Classification (NCBI taxonomy): domain Eukaryota; kingdom Viridiplantae; phylum Streptophyta; class Pinopsida; order Cupressales; family Taxaceae; genus Taxus; species Taxus chinensis. The sequence goes on from CM034152.1 coordinate 77,981,006, forward strand.
TTTTCAAGGAGGCTCAAGGTATGATTCATACAATTCATCTTAACAAGCTAAGTTTATTATTTTTACACTGAGTAATCATTTAAAAACTTCTCCTTTATAACCATTATTTGTTTTATATATTTATTTGATAAAGATGGTAATTTAATTCCATAAGGCCATCTATTCACACTTACGTTACTAGAACTCATTCATGCCCTTATGACAACATCGGTTCACATTCAACAACTTAAGAGAAAATTACAAGGTACCTTGGATAAAGTTAAAGGAAGAAGGTCAATTGAGTTCATCCTTGAGACATTATTAGCTCTTACTGAGGTTTAATTAGAGCTTGAGGTTTTATACGTAATTATTAATGCTCTTACTTAGGCTTCACCGAAAGAGCTTATCAAGAGAAAGCTACTTACTTTTACAAAAGCTGAGAGATAAATTGAGTGGTTTCTAAATTTTCTTCTCTTACTTGTTAAATCTTATTAGAAACCAACCATTGTTTTCCTTTAAGCTTGTTTTAAGCATTCACCAAAAAGAGTAGTGTTTACTAGTTTAGTTAGGGATAACACATCATATAAAATCACTTTGCAAGGATAGTCTCACTATTGATTACTTAAGGTATTGTTTGTTTACAAGGGGATCTAAAACCACAACATATTTCTTTGAATAAAACTTTTAGATAACTTCTGTAAGGAAAAGCCACCCCATTAAAGCTTACATATAACACAGTCAATACAAAGTCTTAGAAAGATTTAAATTAACACTTAATTCTCAAGATAAAAGTTTTACTATGCTTATGCCAGTGAAAAAGATTGAATAATATTTCTCGCTAAGAAGAGTTACCAGCCAAATTACAAAAAAAAAGACAAAACAACTTCTTCACGTAATTTTCCGAACAATTCCAGGCAAGAGGTCATATAAACTCTTTGCAAGCAATGTTACACAATTCACCAACACATAGAACATTTTTTACAAAGAACTTCATAAGTTGCACTGATGAAACCTTTACAACTCTTTCCTTTAATCTACTCACATAATCCATCTGCACAAATACTAGCTAGAATCAGTTTGCGAGAACTTAGCATGTTAAGGCTACACATTGCAATAGTAAGCTAACATTTAACAATATCAAGAAAGGAAAGTTCTAATTCAAAAATGGATTAAAACACAACCCATAACTCCAAAATTATTCGCATCAGAAATAAATCTAAACCATCCAGCAAGGGGAAAGTCAAAATACTAGTAAGAACAAAATCACATAAATCAAGGCAAGAGCTTATGGGTTATGAATAAGAAGGTCAAGAGTGTTGATATTTCCTTCATGTAATCCTACGAATTACGTGATTGGAATCCAAATACTTACTCCATCCATCTAAAGAGGTCCAAGAGAAGACAAAACATACTAATTATGATCGTAGGTGCGAAAGCAAAACGACGTTATCCAAATCTCCCAAGGGGGAGGCTTCATAGCAAAAATTAGGGTTCGACACCCTTAAAAGAAAACAACTTATAGTTTCAGTTTTAACCAAGGAGCTTTACCACTACCTTCATGTAGGATTTCTTAAATGTAGGACTAGTTAACCAAAAAATTGCACTCTTTCAAAAGCGTACAAAAGAGACACAAAAAAGGCCATTATTCTACCAACAGACCTTATCCTAATGATCAACTTCTCTACATAATATAAGAGAAGGCTGAACCCAAAAGTCGTTAATACTTTTTTTATATATTTCCGAAAATGTCAATAAGTATTTTAAGATAAAAAAATAAAAATTGATTTCCTTAACAAAGCCACAAAATGGGACTTTTAGTACCCAAGTTCGAAGAATAAGATATTCGAGTTCGAAAACAAAGGGATTCGATACGCAGAGGGTAAAACACCAACAATGCCCCAGACTCAAATGACCTTACCATGAGTACAAGCACCAAAATAAGAACCAACGCACATATCCATCAGGAAGGTTCCGTAGTGCAGTCAGGCCTAAAAGTTCTATGAACTCCTTACTAATGGTATAGAAGATGGAAAATTTTACCCGATCCATTTGGGCTTGTCAAGGAAAAGTCTAGCAAATATCAAACAGATAAATATAATAGCCACCTATTATATTATCATTGAAATCAGCTGTCATCTAACAGGAAACGAGTGCACGAGTCCAATACCATGGATTCACCTACAAATTTTTTTTTTATTCCAGCTATTAATAGCTTGCTCACGACCCTTAATAAAAATTGTAGAGATTTCATTCAATAAAACTTACAATGTTTCCCCCTTACTTTAATCAAACAAGAGTTTGCACTGGGAAGTAGGTATAGTAATTCTCTCGACATGTAGAGGCCAAAATAGATGTCAGGGTATTCCTCCTCTAGAACTAGGTACAACAGTCAACCATGTACAGTTCTGAAACACAAGACCCTAATGCCATTTTCTAATTAAACATAAAGTAAGGAATGTCCAAAAGCTTAAACAAGTTTTAGAACACAACGTCACTATTAATGTACCTTTTAGCAAAACAGGAGAGCCTTAAACAAGAAACACATATTTATTCAACTAAAAAGAGATATGTAGGCTTAACCTTTCATTTAGTAAGCCTTCAATTATAAATACCATCACAAAATTCTTTTAAAAGAGAGTCAAATAAGCAAACAAAACTCAATAATGTTTCCTTCCCTATGAACTAGACTGCATCACTCAATATTACGGTAGCCCATTTAGGTAAATATGAAATAGAGTAAGCTATAAGAGAGGAAAATATCATTCCAAGCAAAGCCAGTGAAGTTGGAACGAGATTTAAAGGAACAAACAACACAATCAGGCAACGATATAAACAACCACAAAAACATTTTGACTAGGCTCCATTCAAGAGGAAAGAATATTCATTTCAAGATACTGAAAGAAGGTAGAAAACTATTACAAGGAGTAGATTTAACATGCCTGATTATAATTCTTCCAACCAACAAGCACGTCGACCAGGGCTCGAGCAACAGCAACACAACCTGCGCAACTTCTCTTCCTCAGCCTACTGAAGGTTCAAACTCTGTTAACGGCCATGCTCTTGACTTCATAAACGCAATTGTATAGTCAGCAATGATGCATCTCTGGGCATTATACATGATGGTGACAAGGCTTATATGTTAAAGCCCTCAATTGTTACAATCCGTCATGGAGATGCCGTCGACATCCTGGATCTGTTTTCAAGCCTTCCTACTTCTGCAAGTCTGGGATGATAAGCTGGGGGTCATATCTTGGACCCAAACCTTGGCATCGGCAAGAAAATCCAGTGTTTCCTTCACAACCATGTTCTGTCAGGAGAAGGGTTTTGCAAATCAATCCAGCAATGTCAAGACACTCTGTTCTGCCTTTACAAATTAAAGGAATCCTCATTATAGTGACCAGGTTTATAAGGTCCCCTTTTCTAGCAGTTTTTTGTGGTCAGGTTCTTCCAGAATAAAATTCTGGTAGGCAATGTAGTTATTCTCAGCACCAAATGACAGACCAAAAAAAAGTGTCATCCGAGAATTGTTTTAAACACTTGCAATTTACCTCAAGCAAGGATGGTGAAAAATCCTTGTCTTCTTTGCCAGCCTGTAAATTGAGCAGGAGCAGAAATCCCTCTGCTGAGTTTGAAATGACCAGGGCATTCGTTTAATAAGCAAAAGAAGATGGCTTTATGCTTAACCAAAAAAAATCTATCTTGGGTACAGAATCCATATCCATAAAACAGTCCACCTAGACTTAGTATCCTGTGAATTAAGGCTGACCAGTCACTAGATTGACGTTCAATGCATATCTGCTTTGCCCTTAACCCAAAGTGCTCTGCGAGCTCGTGCTAGAGCCTGCCACATTCATGCAGATGTGAAAAAACAGCTACAGGGAAGCCAACCCCATGATTTGAAGCCCCTCTAGACACAAGACTGATATAATGATTACATCGCTCCTGGCTCTGAAAGGCATCTACCGTAATGATATATAAACCTTTTCCTTCATCAGATTTGAGGACAACATCAAACTCTCGGTGCAAACATTTCAGCTGTAGCTTGTAAGGTGTGATAATTCCAACAGAAACCTTTATGCCTGCCAACTCAGTGACTCGTTGAAGAAGCTCATATAATTGCAAAGCAAATCGTGCTTCATGAATATTCTGATATGAAACAGATCCGCCTCCATGAGATCCTCTTCCATGAGTTACATCGTAAAACAAGTAAGGTCTCAGTAGAGAATCTTTGCAAATAAATTTCATCAGGTCTCCTGGTAACACTCTCACTGTCACATAGTCGATTCTGATGAACATATCTTGAAGGAGAATCCCGAATTTGAGGATGCATTCTATACTGAACAGATAACAACATAGTTGGACAACCTACTTTTTGGAAGCCCTCAAAAGGCTTCTACTATACTGCAACATGCCTGCCACCTGGCTATTTACTGTTGCAGGCCGTGTTGCTATGGATCCCCGACCAGAACACACCTCACAGCACCCAATGAAAGTGTAGGTAACGCGCCTACAACTGTAGCTTCATCTAAAACTCGCTATATCCAACCCACGTGGCCAGCAGGGAGGAAGGAAGGTGTCTAGAAGGACGCCAGGACAGAAAAAAAATGCCATGGACAGAGATTTTGATGCGCTTCTCAACCTCTCCACATGCAGTCTATCCAAGGAAAATCTCACGCGGTCCGAGAGGATAAGCAGGCAGTCAAACAAGAAACCAAGAAGATTTGCAAATTAGAAATAATAAGTGAAGGAGGAAGTGCGGCCACCAGCAAGAAGGAGATTTCAACACGCCAAGCAGGATGCAGGTTCTTTAATGCAATGAAAGGTGGCTATTAAAGCCACCCACCTCCAACCAACCAAGGAAACAAAGTCCAAAGTCTATAACATTCCAATTTAAATTATGTTTCCAGTCGGATCTGAGACCCTTTTTAAAATCTCCTTTTAACATTGAAGTCACTATTTTCCAAAACATAGCTTCATGTCAAATCTCACAATGATCTTGACTCCATGGTCTTGATTAATATAATGCCTAGGTTGTGGTTTATGTCAAATTCGAGGTCTAGGTTATACTGATTAGAAACGTCAAGTCTTACCTTAGGAAAAATTGAATTCCTTAGATATAGTTAACATGATATCAACAAGATACCACAAGATATGATAGCAAATCATAACTGCAACCACTTTATTGAAATCACGAAGACAGAATAAAGACTCGAAACCAAGCCACTATGTCAAAGATCAAATGAACTCAAGGTAAGATTGTCAAACCAATAAATTTCAACTAAGGTCACAAGGCAATAACGAAATTGAATACGGCAATGGCGTACTGATGTGATATCCTCCTTTAGATAGGTTAACGCACAGGACATTACACAGTCCACACACACAGGTGTCATTGCGACAAGGACTAGGGTACATGCCGAACGGGGCATCACAAAAATCATATAAAATTGTGCCTCCTTTACCCAAATCAAGTATGCATCTTCAATACATCTTGGAATTTCTTCTATGACTTTATGAATCCGCATTCATTCATTAAGAAAAAATCAATGAATACATAAAATTAAATTGGTCATCTTTTATTAGACTTGGTCATCCACCATCATCATTAACTTGATTTGAGATAAGGAGAGGATTTGGGTTAGAATTTTATATTAATTAATACAATTGGTTAGAATAAATTATTATTTTTAATTATATCTCAAGTCTAAGAATTTATGATTGGAAGAAATTATAGCATAAAAATTGTCAGAAATTTTGTATGTGTACGTGCATCATGAATTGGCAGTAGGGCCAAGTGATTGAATATGCAGTCCAAACATACTAGAAATTTTTTTATTAAAAACATTACCATATCAAAACAATCCATTAGAATAAACCTTTAGCAAGTGTGACATCTCCACTTGTTGGTGGGTGGGTCGGGGTGCAACTCTGACTTGACAGATCAAGTGCAAAACAGTTGCTAGATATCTTGCTCCATAAAACCCCTTATGGTACATAGATTATGCTTTTCTTGGATACCATATTTCCCATTGTCCACCAAAACACACAATATTATAATGATTCACCCCTTTGTGAATAATTTAAAAAGTCATTTTTTTATGTTTGAGAATATGTTTATGAGAGGAAATCGAGGAAACCTCTACGTGATGTGCAATGAGCCCACACCACATACCACATTAAAATATGAATCTTTGCGACCTAAACCACCTAAAATAGTGACCAAAGCAGACTAAGCCAACCCCTTTGATCAAACCTTAGGATAGAAATTATGCATATAGTTTATAGTAAAATAATAACTCTCGTATAAAAATTTCACTTTCCAAGTCTTTCTTTCTTGCTTAATCATATGACTTGGGGATGTTAACACACAATTTGTATGAGAAGAAAAAGAAAGCACTTATATATTGTTATCTAGTTTGGTGTGCGTCAAATCATTTGTTACGTCCAGAAAAATGTAAAGTTTGAAGTTATTTATAACTATCACATAAACAACACAAACGAAAGTCATGAAAATCTCTAATTTTAGTCACAAATAAGTATCTTTATCATAAACAAGATACAGGTTCAATAAAAGAGTTATAGATGTTATTGGATGAATTGAAACACAAAAATACACAACAAAACATATGTATCTTTAAAATTTAGTGCAAAGATAAAATACAAATGTGTAAAGATGAAAAAAGGGGTGAATTTTTTTTTAATAAAATTAAAACATGTAAGCCACATAATAAATGATATATAAATGTTTAAATAGGGAAAAAAAGAAATTATCTAGATGGAGGGATAGAGTTTGAAACCCAAAAACATGAAGAATAGTAATGAGTGCACATTCTATTTGGCACGGAAGGGTTTGCTTTACAAACGTTTTGAGACTATGCAACATTAAAACAACAAAAGATGAATTTTCTTGTACATGGGTTGTTGCATACAATAAAAATCAAATAATTCCAAACAAAACTAAAAATATTGAAATAACAAGTGATATTTTAGAGAGTGCAATGAGCTCTGTGCTAGAAAGATGGCGAGAGAAGACAAGGTGGTAATTTTACAAAATACAATTTCCTGTGCTCTCTATTCATCAGCGATGTTTTAAATTAAGAAAATAATTGCGGTTCGGATTCCTTCTCACTTTTGATTCTCATGACCTTTCTATGACAATCGAAATGTATTTTGTTGGAAAAGGTAGAGTTGACAACCAACCTGTACCCTGGAAGCAACGACATGGACTTGTAATGAATGTCGCAAGCATTCCACGGTATCTTGCGCCCCAACGAACCGGTTCAATGCGGCATTTTTTGCACTAAGCAATGACTACCCCTCCAATTCCTTATTGACCTATCCTCATCCCTTGTTATTTTCTTCTTTTCCTTTTCAACCAGTTGTAGCCTCGAGCTCATTGACACTTCTGCCTTTGCCCAAGGAAAATGTTCACGAATACAGTGGACTGGAAAACAAGAATTTTCAGTTGCTCTACAATAAAATAGGGGAAATGAAATCAATGAGTGGGGTTTAGAGAAAATTCAAAATTTGAATGTGAAATTTAATACCGCCCTTTTTAGCATTGAAATGACACCGTTATTGTTTGACGTGGAAGTGGGGTAGTACTTGCTCCATCGGTGCAATGGGCTTAACCAGGTCCCTAGAAAAAAGGTACATGACGTGTCAGAGTCCTGTTAACAGAATTTAGGAACGATGGACTAGTAAAGGTGAACTAGGCCACATTGGGGATCGACCCGGAATGTACCAAGAAGATACACTCAACGGATTCAAAGAGCTAGTTCCCGAAAATTAGAATTCACTCCTGAATTACCGTTACCATTACCATTGAGAATTAGACATCCAAACTTAGTGATTGCAAAGTAACCTTTACCACGCATAAAGGAAATCTTTTAACGTTCAACAAGATTTTGGTTTAGGGAAACTTAGATTATAGTGATGCAAACAATATTCCAAGTTTTTAAGTTCTTTGGAATTCTATAATTTTTCAAAGACAATTGAATCGAAAGATCTTTAAGTGGGATGAACTATTTACTGTCTGACAAAGTGGGGTATCGATATTGAGGCCATTACAGCCATAAATGGCAAAGCTGCATTACAGAGTGGGGACAATACATGGGAGATAAACATATCATTGTTGCAGTGGTACTAGACGTGTATTTTACATTTTCTTCAACTAGTGCGCATTCTTATGAAACATGTAATTATTCCTCCTTCCAAAAATATCCTTCCAAAATAAGGACAACTCAAGATGAGTGAGCCATGATACATGTAATTATTCCTTCCACCAAAAAACAAAATCCAAAATAAGCTACAAATAAAGATGTGGGCAGGTTAAAACAATGCGGTGAGCAGCCTTCACGTTTACGGGACGTTTCCCTCAAACAATATCTTACAATATATAACATTTTTTCTGCAGAATCATCATGACTTACACGAGGACTATGTTTGCCTATTTAAGTTAATTTTTCATCACTATAATTTTATTCCCGCCCTTGGAACATATTATACACGATGGAAATATCCAGAAGAAGCACGCAGCTTGTCATATTAGTAATCTTCATGTACGTGCAGTACCTGCAGTCCGTTCAAACAGATGGAAATGGAGATGATGTACTAATTTATATACTATTCCTATTTTACTTTGTATACGTGCAAATGTATCAACTTTATTAGACATCAATAAAAAATAAAATCTATATTTGTTTAAATGCTACCTGCTGATATTTCTGTGGATATATCTGTGTGCAGGTATACATTGTTTACATGGGGAAAAAACGATTTGAACAGATTCATCTCAATACTGAAATGCATTATGAGATTCTAACATCTCTTCTTGGAAGGTGACAACTTTCACTTATCATAATTTCAAACATGATATAATACAATTATACAAAAACTAAGCTGTGTGCAAATTGGAAATATAGCTAATGATGTGATCCATGAACAGCAATGAGGCTGCTTCATTGGCCATGATTTACAGCTACAACCATAGCTTCTCTGGATTTGCGGCCAAACTGAATACAACCCACGCCAAGACTCTATCAAGTATTTATATTTCCAGATCCAATCTCCTGTCTCTTTTTTAAGTTGCTCGAATTATATATAGAGGTTTAGAAATTAGTTATAAAATGTTTGTCGCCGTTATGGACCACAAAGAGTGATCTAACTCTTAAATCTATGGAATTTCTTATAAACATCTTTGCAATAATTGGAATTTGGATAGCCATGGAAGGCGTTGTCTCCGTTTTCAAGAGTAGAGTGTTAAAGCTATATACAACACACAGCTGGGACTTCATGGGACTGGGTTTGGATGATCGGACAAGGATGCCTATCCAAGAAACACACCACGGAGAAGAAGACATAGTCATCGGTGTCATAGACTCAGGTTCGAATTGTGAAAACCTTTTCATGTTGAGATGTGTTTTAGAGTTGAAGATCTTTAAGAGTTATCAAGGATCTCTAGATTGAGGAGTGAAAAATTTAAAAGATTACGTTTGCATTATTATTTTTCTAATTAACTTATATATATATATATATATTTTGGTATTTTGGTTGGAATTTTTTAAACCAGCATTGAATTAATTCAAACCCAACAGAATAATATAATTAGATTGTTAATTTTATCACTAATAAAGAAAATAGAAATTAAAAAAATTAATAGTAAAAAAATTATTGATAGTTCTAAACTCATAATAGATATTTGTACTAATTAAATATTTAATATATCATTAAAGGAATGAAGTTGGGATTGTGTTTTCCATGACTTTAGCGGAATGAATACCCCTCAGACCTTACATATAACTAAAAAAGATTGAATTTAATCCAGACCTTCAACAAAAAAAAAACATATCATTAAAACTTCCGTGAAAAATATTTTCTAACATAATGTCTTTACGTTATTCTAATTTCATTAGATCTTGATCTATTATCTGTGATCATTCCAGATCTTGTCTGCTGTCTACATACCAAATTACAATAAGTATTGGTTTGTAAATATTCATCTTCTTAACGTTTTTTATTCATTTAAATTTAGTTATGATACCAACCTTCTTTCATGTTGTGAACGTTAATTCTCTTTTGTTTCTGCTCCCTTGCTCTATTTATATTTACTCAGTTCAACATGGACAGTTGGAAATATATTTAAAACATAAATCAAATAGCTGTAAAGTGAATAGTTTATATGACACAATACTTCCTGCTAAGGTTTAGTATGACACAATACTTCCTAGTAAACTTTTGTAAGTTTTGTGAAACAACACTAACTGAAATTAAATTGTGTGTAATTTAATCGGTAATTAAAGGAAAAGCTGAGCTGAAAACCCAATTTCTTATAAATAAAAACATTATATTGTATTGTGCAACATTTTGAAGGCATTTGGCCAGAGTCTCAAAGCTTCAAAGATGACACACTCCCTCCACCCCCCAGCAGTTGGAAGGGTGTGTGCCAGGAAGGAGAGAAATTCAGTAAGTCCAACTGCAACAGAAAGTTGGTAGGTGCCCGCTGGTATGTCAAAGGATACGAAGAAGCCTCGGGACCATTAAACACTACAGAAACACCTGAATACCGATCAGCTAGAGATCACAATGGACACGGTACGCACACGGCCTCTACAACAGGTGGTAGGGCAGTACAAAACACAAGTTTTTTGGGTTTGGCAAGAGGAATAGCCAGAGGAGGTGCACCGCGAGCCAGAATTGCAGTGTATAAGGTGTGTTGGGAGGAAGGAAAATGTGCTGAAGCAGATATCCTTGCTGCCTTCCATGATGCCATCAGTGATGGAGTGGATGTGATATCTGTGTCTTTGGGATCATCACCACCGCTACCAGATTATTTTTCTTCTAGTTCAGATATAGGCTCCTTCCATGCTATGGAGAAAGGCATCACGGTGGTGTTCTCGGCAGGGAACGATGGCCCTGACCCTGCTTCTGTTGCAAACCCAGTTCCATGGGGAATCACGGTAGCAGCCAGCACTATGGATCGCAGCTTTCCCACCAACATTATGCTAGGCAATAACATGTCTATTAAGGTATTACCTCAGACTGCTAAAGTTTCAGATCTCACTACTGAATCCATCTCAAAAGAAAAAATCTTTACTTTTGATCATGTTCTGTTTGTGTTTATATCAGGGAGAGGGAATAAACACCCAACGCCCAAACAACACTTTCATTCCACTGGTTGACGGAGCTTCAGTCTCAAGGAGTGGGTATGTGAGTGTCTGTAAGACTTTATCAAAACTTTCTTATGTTGGCTGCATAATTGACTATCTTGTGTATATACAGAAGTTGCTATGGAAGATCTCTCATACCAAAATTGGTTGCAAGAAAAATAGTGTTATGTTTTGGTACCCACGGGACCGACTCCAGCTTTGATGCAGCTGCAAATGTGTACCTCGCAGGAGGGGCTGCATTAATATTCTCAGAAGTACCCACCAAAATTGTGCCACAAGTCTTATTTATGCCAGTGGTGTATGTAGATTTGGAGCAAGGAACAAAGATCCGTTCATATTACATGTCTACCAAGTGAGTTGAAAATAATTCAGACTACAATTTTACCTTGTTTAAGAAAAAGTTATTTATTTGTCTATTTTGAACAGATTTGCTGTTGTGAAAATCAGTCCAAGTAGAAGCGTTCTGAGATATAGACCTGCCCCTGTTACAGCCTACTTTTCCTCACGGGGACCTAATACTCTGTCTCCAGACATTTTGAAAGTATGTGACAGATTCCACTGTTCAGATTCGTTTAACTACCAGAATTCTGATTATATTACTTTAATTACAGAGCTATGAATACAAAGTTTATTTCATTCCATTGCTGAATTCACATGCTATAATTTGTGATTGTGCAGCCCGATATAACAGCTCCAGGTGTGAACATTCTGGCAGCCTGGCCTCCGGTGGTTCCGCCTTCAGAGGTATCAATAGATAAACGTGTTGTGGACTTCAATTTCTTATCAGGAACATCTATGTCATGCCCTCATGTCTCTGGCATTGTTGCTCTTCTCAAATCAATTCATCCCAAATGGAGTCCTGCAGCCATCAGATCTGCCATAATGACCACTGGTACATTACCTTACCCATTCATTATAGAGCCTAAAATGTTTTCCCTCCCTTGAAACTTAATTTATGTATAGAGATTTTTTAAATTAAGCAGTTAAGTGCTCTGGAAGCACAGTTTAAGGACCTGCCCTTTTATTTTTTATTACTGATTATATAGATGTGACTTAATATATACATTCTGAAATAATTTGAAGAATTTATACCTTAATTATTGTGTTATTAACCATCACCCTCACCAGTCAGACTACAAAGTTTTCAATCATTTCTTTCATTTTGACAACACCTCCCACAATTTTAGGTGTATACATCCATTAAATTTGTAAGATTACTGCTTCACCCCTGTAAGTATTACCTCATGCAACGAATGTGAAGCCAATTACACAACCTTACAAGCGATGAGTATAAACGAATCATGATAAATGGGTCAGTGAAATAAGAAGTGAAAAAATGATTAGAGTATTAAATGCTGCATTCTGTTATTTCTGATAAGAATCCTGTTATGTGCAGCATATGTCAGAGATACAACTTTTGATATGATAAAGTCTGGTGGATCTGGAAAACCTGCAAATCCATTCGATTTTGGAGCAGGGCATGTAAATCCCGTGCAAGCTATGAATCCAGGGCTGATCTACGATGCAGGGCCAGCAGATTACGTAGTGTTTCTCTGCAGTCTTGGCTACACTGAAAAAAACATCAGAGTCATTGTTTCTTCAGCTGAATTGAATATCACCTGCCCTGAAAATGTTTCTTCTGCAAGTGATGTGAATTATCCATCAATTGCTGTATCAAATCTGGAATCTACTACCACCATTAAAAGGACCGTAACCAACGTCGGGCCAGAAGACAATTGTGTATTTAAAGCACTAGTCTTAAGCCCACCTGGTGTGGAGGTGATTGTGAAGCCTGAGATTCTGGTTTTCAGGCCTCATATAAGAAGTGTAACTTTCTCAGTAACGTTGAAACCTGTGAAGCACTCTGATGGGGTCTATAATTTTGGAGCACTCATCTGGTTTAATGGCAATCATTATGTGCAGAGCCCGATTGCAGTTCGTGTGAACAACATAAAGGATGAATGTGCCGAGAAAATCCATGATAGTGTCCGTACAATGTCGTTGATATATCGCTGAAAGGCGCTCTCATATGCTAAAAACTATTGAAAACTTTGGCTCATTGTTCCTAGCAATTATCCAAGTCGCACGGTTGGAAATATGCGTGCCCATGCATACTGAATCCCAACAGTAGTTTTTTAGGATAATAAAATATATTTACTTTGCTTTAGTTATCTTAGTTTTATCCAATTTTTAGGTTTAGATTTAATTTAAATAAATTTGTTTTAATTCATGCACAGCATGCAACTGTTTTAAAGCAAGAGTTTAATTTTAGAATGCTCTATTTTTAGAGCTGTAGAAACTTATTTATTAGCAGCAGTTTTTTATTGTTTTACAAGCAAGGAAGGATGTGCATTGAAAGCACACAGCTGCACGCATAGCTTGATTGTAAAGAGCTGAAGCTCTGAGTATGATGAAGCTTTTATTAATGGAGATTACGCACAGCAGTGCTGGTTCGAATATTCATCTGTTTATGCAAGTTATTTAAGTATTCTGTTTATTTCTTTTATGTTGTTTGTTGTATAAGACTGCAGATTTTCTACAAATTGGTATCAGAGCAAGGTTATTCCAGCAGCTTATTAAATTGGTAGCAAGCTATGGCTTCTATATCCGGCATGCAGACGCCGCAATTTAATGGAAAGAATTATGAATACTGGTCGTTGACCATGAAGGCGCTATTCAGATCTCAAGACGTGTGGGAGATTGTTGAAGATGGGTACACAGAGCCCACAAATGCAGCAGTGTATACTGCACTTTCTCAAGCAGAGAAAGATACTTTGAAGGAGTTACGAAAGAAGGACAGAAAAGTTCATATATATTATGGGTATATGGGTAAATCTTTTCTATATTCATCAGGCAATGCATGAAAGCATTCTTCCAAGAGTGGCAGCCCAGCTGGGCAGTCAAGTAAAAACTACATGGGATACTTGACAAGTTGCATATCAAGGTAAGGAGAAAGTAAAAACTGCCAAACTACAGTTACTTCGTAGAGATTTTGAGAATTTAGCAATGAAAGATTTACATTCTGTAGAATCATTTTTTTACATATGTAGTTCGCTTAGTGCAACGTTGGAGAAAATCAAATCAAATCCCATGGTGAGACTCTTGAGGACAGAAGGATTATTGAAAAATTGCTTAGAAGTTTGCCTACGAAATTTGATTCTTTAGTTGTTGCTATTGAAGAAACTAAGGATGGAGATTGAGTCAATTTTATATTAATGAGTTGCATGCATCACTAATCAATCATGAACAGAGGATGAATAGATCACATGCAAGTGTAGATCAGGCTTTTGCATCTCAGACAGCAGGTAGTCGTGGCAAAAGAAGAGGAAGTTTCAGCCCAAGAGGCAGAGGAAGAAGTCCATCTAGAGGATGTGGCAGTAGTTCGTCAAAATCAAGTGGATAAGAGGACAAAATCGCAAGAACAGAGTTATGGTCAGAGACAAGATAAGTCTCATGTTCAGTGTCATTATTGCAAGAAGTATGGGCACTATGCTTATGATTACAAGACAAAATACAGTTTTTATGCTGTAATAGTTTGTGATGGATGGAAAAGTACAGAAGTATCTACTGTGTTAAAGGGTTGCCATTTGGTTGTTTTGGGATATGGCTGCAAGAGGTTTTACACAGCAATACCCTTCCTGGAGTTGATCTACTATGCCTTTGCTTGAATGTTGTGTGTTTACATTTGAAACTCACCAGTAGCACGTTTGTTCCTTTGATACGGTAAGAATGGTTTTAACAATTGCAGCTCAAAACAAATGGCTCCTAACTATTTATCAGATAAAGTGCTTCTTGTTAAATGGAGCATTCTTAACTGATGGATTGCAGATGGCTTACCTTGAATCAAGGATGTTCCTTTGTATGAATGTGTACTATGTAAATCAGCCAGAAGGTTATGAGATTGAAGGTCAGCGGGAAGGAAAAGTATACATGTTGGAATGAAGATTCCGCAAATGAGTAGAAAGCGCTCTATGGTCTCAAGCAAGCACATATTATGTAGATTGATCTATGAGCTTGGTACATGATAACTTATTATTGCAGAATAGATTCTTATCTTGATTGAGAATGGTTTAGTAAACATTGTAGGAGCAGTAGTGAGCCTACCTTACTTTTACACCAAGATAAATGAGCAAGGTAAAGAAAGATTTTAATTGTTTGTCTATATGTAGATGATTTGATCATTACTGTAAACAAGAAATCTATCTACAGAGTCATTCAAATCAACCATGAAGAAGGAGTTTGAGATGACAGATCTTGGTCTTATACATGCAATTACTTTTTGGGTATTGAAGTTCAACAATCAGACAGGTGAAGTTTTTATGCTCACAAGCAAAGTATGCAAGTGACGTTTTGAAAAGGTTCAAAAGAGAGTCCATGTAACATGTTGAATTGTAAGAAGCCAGCACCAATTCACCAGTTGCATGTTTAGGTTTGAAGTTGAGCAAATGGAGGCATGAAGGATCGTTTGTGGAGTTCAGTCCAACATTGTAAGCCAAATTAAAAAGAGTCCTGTTCCGATGCAAATGGTTGGAAGTCTTATGAACACAATCTACTTTTCATTCATTTGACGGCATCTAAGGTATGGACCACAAGGGCCTGATATGAAGGTTGTATTTTGGTGTGAAGCAACACAGATATTCAAGGTTCCCAGTTGGCAATCTCTAACAAGATTCACATTGGCACCAGCTGGAAGATTGTACATTTTGAGGTATGTACGTGGAACTATGTAGACAGCTTCTATTGGAATTCTTTATTCAAGTTCAGATGAGCTCAAAATCATTGGTTATTACAGATAGTGACAGATGTTGGAAGTATAGATGATCTGAGAAATAGCACATCTGATGCCTATACTGATTCACTTTGGAACAGGAGTGGTTTCAATGGGCATCAAAGAAGCAGCCCATTGTCACGTTATCTTCAGCAGAAGCAGAGTATGTAGCAGCAACAGATAGCAGCATGTCAAGTATGTTTGGATGAGAAGACTGTTGACAGAATTTACAACAGATAACAAAAGGAAGCTACACAAGCAATTTATTACCAGTGACAACAACTCAGCCATAGCGGTGTGTCTAAGAGGAATCATAGAACCATCATGGAGATGGCGAGCAAGCATATTGATACGAGGTATCATCTTCATCAAGGGAGCTAGTAAACAGACAAGTAGAAACTTCTATCTTGAATATTTTGAACAGATGTCCGAACGAATCTTGTTTGCAGACATGGTTCCTCAACAAACATGGACTAACAGCGAAAGATAGTGTTTCAAATATTTGAGAGATTGTTTAGTTGAGTATGTGTATACACATGCACATGGCATGATCTGAAGGAAGAAGTTAGACACAACTCTAGAAGGAGTGAAAGCTACAGCTTTAAATTAAGGGGGAGTGTTGGAAATATTGCATGTGCATGCATATTGTACATTCCAGTCACTGGATAGCTTTGTGATCAGCAGGAAAGCTATAGTTTAGCTTTAGAATGAAGCATGGGATTTTAGTATAGAGAAAATAGTTAAGTATAGCTTTATTCCTTATTATGATATGACAGATTAGACTTTAGATTCAGCAAGGTAAATCTATCTTTAAATCATGGACATAGCATGCAACAAGTTTTAAAGCATGAGTTTAGATTTAGAATTCTACAGTTGAAGAGCTGTTACACAAGATTCAAGAGTTCATTCTATTTAAGATAACAACAATTGTACATTGATTTGCTACTGCATCACCACAAGCAGTCCTGCATCGAATAGTCCTACGCACGGAAAGCAAGGAAGTCTATGTGAGATTGATAATGTTGACACAACTGCACGCATTTTCAGTTTTTGCATTATTGTCTCAGAGCTGAAGCTCTGAGTATGATTACGAAAAGCTGCTATTAATGGATGAATTATGGCACAACAGTGCATGGTTTGATGATATTCATGCTATTTATGAGAAGGTATTCAGACATGGGAGCTGATTTATCTTCCATTTTATGAAAGTTTGTTGTATAAGACTGCAAGTGGGTCTTCTATACAACTTCTCAACTGATCGGAAAATCTACATAAGCTCAAAGTAAAGGCTATTTTGCAGAGAAATAGTTTGGCGCAAACTATCGAGTTGACCCACAATGATACCATTCTTCGACCTATAGCAGAGCTGGTCACGGTAAGCAATGGTTCTAGCTGGTCTGCAGCTGAAGGATAAATGCACCTATTTATCAGATGGCTACTAAATTCGCATTCTTAACTGGATTCAATGAAAACAAGTTTATCTAAATCAGCCAAAACTTATTTGATTGAAGTTCATGAAGTCTGTGTATGGAGTATTGAAAAACGCTCTTCCCTGGTCTCAAGAATGCACTTTGAGCTAATGGTACACTGGAATAGGTGGGTATTTGAGTCAGAATGGTTTCATGTATGAGCCGCAGTGTGCCTACCTAATACGACCAGGATTACTTTGCAAGGTAAACTTGGGACGGTCTGTTTATGGAGAGATGATTTGATCCTTACTGGTTAATCTATCTGGGTGTCTGTTGGTATCAGCCATGAGCATGAGTTTGAGATGTTGAGATCTTTGAAGTTTGAACATTATATGTCGGGTATGTAAAAGGTCAACAATCAGAAGGAGAAGTTTTTATGAGACAAGCAAAATTATGCAAGTGATGTTAAAATATACTAGATTTAGAAATGTTTACCTATTGTAAGCTATCACCAACACCAAGTGTAGTAGGGGTGAAGTTGAGCAAAGATCGATGAAGGAATGTTTCTGGAGTTCAACATTGTTGTAACTCATATACCAATGGAAGTCTTATGTATCTCATTTCCACAAGTGCCTAATTAAAATAAAAAGAAATGTGAAGCTCTTAATTTCTACGAGTAAGTACATGGGTTAATCTAGATAACTGTATATATATCACATCTGGCAAGCTAGAATTTAAATAGAGATTGAGGTATGTATGTGGAACAAGAAATTCACCTACTATATTAGACAATTTGATATATAACTAACAATTGCACTAAACAGTGCAATGGATATATTGATAGGGGAAAGAAAATTTACAACATGATAGTAGGGATAAATTGACCGTCAAGAGGTGGAAATTTTAACGACCCAAATAATCACACACGAACAACACAGTGAAATATAGGATAACTTTTTTTTTTGAATTGCTTGACACATAACATGCCGCAACATGTCGTCACCAAGTATACAACTAACACTGTGAACAACTTGATACAAGGATGGCCATAAAGGCAGCACGGAAACGTTCACACATATCAAGGACAATTTACTTTTCTTTTTGACAAGACAACATAGAAGTCCAATCACAGAACACACTTACAGTTAGGGCCAACCACAAGGAGATATTCTTGAGGGTTATTTATTTTAAAAAGACATCTTGCAATTCTTAGCTTACGTTTTCAAGGAGGCTCAAGATATGATTCGTATAATTCAACTTGCCAAGCCAAGATTTATTCCTTTGACACTGAGTAATTATCTTTAAATCTTCTCTATTATGACATTTATTTGCTTAATTCGTTTATCAAGAAAAAGGAGTAATTAAATTCCACAAGGCCATCTTCTCACCACTAACGCTACTAAGATTCGTTCTTGCCCACAAGACAACATGGTTTTAAGTTCAACACACTTAAGAGAAGAGATATAAGGTGCCTTGAAAAAGGGTTAGAGGGAGAAGGTCGAGATGAAACATTTTTAGGACCTCATTAGTTATTGCCAGTATTAAATTGAAGCTAGGGCTCTTAACCAGAATTAACAACAACTTTACTTAGGCTTCGCTAAAAGTATTAACAAGGAGTAAAAGAATTTACTTTCCAAATGGCTGAGAGATAGATTGTGTGGTTTCAAAATTGTTTTCTCCTGTTTATTAAATCTTATTATCTTCAGAACAATTAACCAGTTCATTTCACCTTAGGGTCATTTTACAAATTCCACCATGAAAGGGATAATGTTCACTTAGAGGAGCTAGGGGTATCAAGTTATATAAGTGTTACTTGCAATGATAGTCCTGCCCTTGTTTACTTAAAGAATTTCTTGCTCTCAAGTTGGTGACCCCTACGTTACTTTATTTGAATACAACTTTTAATTTAACTTCCAGAAGTATTAAACAATCCCATGTTAGTTTACTTATGACACTTTATTACTAAGTCATGGCAAGGTTTAACTCAGAATTTATTCTCAAGGCAAAGTTGAAGCAACACTCATTTACGAGAACAAAACAAGATTACATCAATTCTTAAAATACTGATACTCCACAAGTCACTCAACAACAGTAACCAAATTTTCTTATAATTTCAATGATGGTCAAACAATACAAGGTTTCCAAAGTTCAGATGACAAAGTCCACAATACTTTATACTAAGACATTAATCCTCTTTTAAACTTTACACTGGACGTTAACAATAGTTGAACAACATAAAAAAAAGGTTTCGAGCAAAGGATCTTCTCAACTGAGGTTGATGACAAAAGTCTACAAATCTATCCCTCATCTACATGCAAAATCCATCTGCAGCAAATTTTCTACAAGAGTCAGTTCACGAGAACTGAGCAAGATAAGGCTACACAAAACCACCATAACTATTATCTAACAATATCACGAAAAGGAAGCACTTTATTACAAGAATTGGTTCAAACCTCTAAACACTATTAACACATCAAGTTATAATAAAGTCTTCATCATGCCAATCAAAGAAGGAGAAGACCTTGTACTTCAGTTAGGAGTAAAACAACGAAAGTATAGCAATCGTAAGAGAATGGCCCTTGGCCCTATAAGGAGAAAACAAACAATCTAGCAAAAACAGAATTCCCATCAAGTAAGTAATTAAACAATAATTACAAGATTGAGATTTGATATGAATAGACCAACCATCTAGAAATTTATCAAAGGTACCAACGCATAGGCTAAAATAATACATTTCTAAAAGAACAAAAGTTGATCGGCCCAAGAAAGGGGAAACACGGGTTCCAAAATTTAACACAAAAAGTCATGTATAAATGAGTTTCAAACCGGAAATCAAATAGAGTATACACACAACATAAGTTTCGAAGCAAAGGCATAGTATACTAGTCTTGACCATTAACTACAAAGAGATTTACCAATCATCCAGGAAGGGTCAAAGTCTTACAGGCTAGTAGCAAACGCGCGAGAGAAGAAGGGGGTTCCGTCCAACAAGAGTATACAATAATGTCATCATCAAATTTTTATAACACTAAAGATTTTGAAAACTTCCACAATAGTACTAATGTTTGGTTAATTTAAAATAAATTACCCATATCCCAAAACAACCATATTTTACGGCAACCCTGGGTAACACAGTCAACCGTCGCACAAATAGATACAAACATAATTTCTAAGTGACATTATCAAAACAAAACCTTCTGCTATGAATCCATAAGATTATCAAATGAAAGCTGAGTTTTTCCCGAAGATTAATCACATTTAAGGAAATTTCCATCACAAACTATTACGGTAATTACGTGCATAAAAACCGACCAATAATAATTAATAGCGTTAACATTACAAGGGAGAAAATAATGCAAGTTAGGAAAAAAAAAATAGAAGAGCGCCATCAGCAATAATTCTGAGAGGGGGATTAGACCAAACTATTCCAGTGTCAACGAGGTACTAGGATTTGCACAAAGAACCTCGAGCTTAGTTGATCTGTAAGGCTAGTTATGGTTCAAGTTGCCAGGGATGGTCAAGGTACTTCCTGAGGATGGCCTTAAAAGCCTAGAAACAAGATGAAAGATAATATAAGAGTCTACACCCGCGAGACGGAAAACACACTGCACACAACCTTTTCATTCAAAAAGTTTAATACCAAAACTCAAGCTGGTTAGCCCCAAGCCTTGATCACACAATCCTACAACCTTTCTTTCTCGATGCCAAAAGGTTATCAAAGGGACTTGCGAAGGAGCTAACAAAAAACGTCAAAAGACAACTTGGGTGCTAGGGAGGAGCTTCACAGTTATCATAACTTACTTCCATGATATCGAAAATACTAGTTAATCAACATAACAACTTGCAACTCAATCGCAGAGAAGAATTAATACATAAACAAACAGACAAAGGTCTATCATTCGAGTAAGAGAAACATAACATTCAAAGGAGAGGGCACACGCATCCTTTCGACCCACATACTGTCAACGATAAAAGCTAAAACAAGAAGACACAAGCAGAAAGGGAAATCTCCCATCATGACATCCAACTGAAAAATCAATGCAAGGAAAAGTGGTTCGATTTCACAATATTTTTAAATAAAATAACAGTAGAAAAGTGTAGAAATATCTTGCCTTTTTCTCAAGATTCAGCTTCGCTTCAAAACCAGCATCTTCAATTGCTGTGATTATCTCCATCTTGTTTATCTGATTTGAATCATATTCAACCTCCCCCAATGAAGTGGCCAATGCAACAACTGCTCATGTCACACCTGGTAAATTTCCCGATGTCCCTTCAACTGAGTTAACACATGCTACACAGGTCATTCCACCTATTTTGAACTGGCCTGTCACAGTTCCCTGATCTTTAGACCGAGTAGAAACCTTGGGTATAATCTCTTCTTCAAAACCTATATCTTCAATGGCCTCTTTAATGTCTTCTTCTTTAACCCTAGAGGGATCATAGGTAACCTCGGCCTTGTTCTGAAGAAGAGCTACAGAAGCCCTAAAAACCCCATCCACCTTCAGCAGAGCTTTCTTGACAGAACCAGAACAAGCAGCACATGTCATGCCGATTACATTCACTTCCAAATTCTCCAAGGCCCCCTCATGAGAAGAAGAAGATCCTAGAAGAGGAGCTACTTCCAAATCTATCGTCTCATCCATTCCATTGTCTCTAAAAACACCTGTTAACTGCACACCCCTCACACTCGGCACCATAATCATACAAGAAACGAAACTGATATAGGTAAAAACATGAAAGTGGTATGCAATTTAAATGTTCAACGCCCCAATTTAGCACATATTCTGAATCTGACAAATATCCTGCTACCTTCATCTCCCAAGACATTTTCTCCAACATTGCATAGATCTCCCGTGCCTGGAAAGTTCTTTTCGTTGTATTTGGAAAAGACACATAAACGATCCTTTGACGATGAAGTGTAGGATGTGATCAATCTGGTTTTTTTGTGGGGTAGATCCTGGTCCTTGATGTACTTGAGTAGGCCAAACATGTATAGAACAAATTGAACATGTGCGCTCCGGCTGGAAAAGCTTTGCTTCATTTCTTCCAGTAGACATTTGAGCACGGAAAGCACTGCTACCACCAGCCTAATCTTTTGCTCCCCTTTAAACACGTCTATAATTATTTTTCTTGTTTCGTAACTCAATCTTGCAAGCACGCACTTTGTTAAAATGGATTCATCAACAATGTTTTCAGCAAAGAGGCTGCCAAATATAGTAGAAGAAACTGCTCTGTCCGAACTATTAACTGCTCTTCTAGACATGCTCTGATGGGGCATGGTAATATCGTTCAAGCCATTTTGAATATCGAACATAGAATCGTCAACATGATTTGGGCTCACGTCTTGCACTATTCTTCGCAGTCGATCGATTACATCAACATCCATTCCACTGTCATTCTCATTTTGAGGAGAGAAACATGAAGAGCAGCATGAAACGTTGGCCATTCTCTCTCTACGGCAAGATGAAGATCGTCACGATTTGTGAATTTGGCTTTGACAACGCAAAGCATATGGAAACCTTTAAGCGTTGTTTTACGGGGGGGAAGAAACACTTATTAGTACATGAACAGATAACGTAGCACAATCACATTCCGCTGCGCTGTATAGGATGAGGTTTCCGTCTCTCTGAAGACGTATAAGGGAATTCTTTCCTTTAACAGGCTCATCTCTATCACATAGTCGATTTTGATACAAAAATCTTAGCATGCCTGAGAACCCCGAATTTGAGGATGCAGTCGATACAGAATAGATAACAACGTAGCTGGATAACCTGCCTGTTGGAAGAGCCCAAACAAAAACAGCTTCTATTATTCTGCAACATGCCGGCTTCACTAGCTTGCAGCTTCTTCTAACCACCACCTGGACGGAAGTGACTTTCCAAAATGAAAAGGCAAGACAGCTCAACTAAAACTTTATCTCGTTCTTCTACTACAGCTGCAAGATTTTGCAACAACTGATCACGACTGTGGTCGCGTGCAACCAGAACATCAGGATCAACACCAACGGTTCCTTGGGATCACCCTGCAGTAGCTGTCGCACTTAACTCTCTCTGGAGGCCACTGATTTTCTGGGATAAGTTTACTTCTCTACCCTATAGCTGCTGCATAAAGCCAATCACTTCCTCACAGCACTTTCCTAGGAGAATTTTACGCTCCACTGATACTGCCTGTGCAGCACAATTTTGAGAACCCACACCCACCCTCGCAACATCAGGGCGATAGACCTTCATTTCACCATCAATGAATCCACTATCCAGAACACGCTGCAGCAATTCATCTCAAATCCCAACAAAAACCACTCCTCCCTGCTCACGCGGCTAGAACAGGTCAAAGGGAGCAGGTAGCACGGGACGCAAGATATTTGCAAATCACAGGAATTAAAGAAGGTGGGGCGGCTGGCAGGGGTAAGGCTAGTGGAAGATGGCCACGTACCAGGTCTAGATGGCAGGAAGGGGGGTGAGGGACAGTAGGGCCTAGGCAAAAGCAGATAAAATTTGATTTTAAAACAGTCCCCTCCAATCCTGCGCCACACACCTACCAACCCATCTTTCCACGCAACCCCTCCACGCCAAGAAAGAGGTGAAGCTGACCGTGACAAGGTAGGTTGGGAGGGGGCATTAGAGGTTTCATGGGCATCAAAGAAGTAGCCCATTGTCACATTATCTTCAGCAATTCTAGCAGAGTATGTAGCAGAAACATGAGCAACATGCCAAGTTGTTTGGATGAGAAGAGTGTTTCCAAATTTACAACAGAAACAAGAGGAAGCTATGCAGATTTTTTGTGACAACAACTTAGCCATAGCGTTGTCCAAAAATCATGTTTTTCATAAGAGGAGCAAGCATATTGATACGAGGTATCATTTCATCAGGAAGCTGGTGAACAATAAGGAAATTCATCTTGAATTTTGAAGATCCGAAGATCAATTTGCAGATATTTTTACAAAGGATTTAGTAAAAGAAGTTTTTTAAGTTTTTGAGACTGTTTGGGAGTTTGTGATCTTGCACATGGCAGATCTGAAAAAACAAACACAACTCCAGAAGAGTGAAAGCTACAGTTTGAAATTAAGGGGGAGTGTTGGAAATATGCATGCCCATGCATAGTGAATTCCAACCGTAGCTAATTAGGAGATTAAAATATATTTATTTGCTTTATTTATCCTAGCTTTATCCTATTTTTAGGATTTAATTTAATTTAAATAAAAAAAATTTAATTCATGCACAACATGCAACTGTTTTAAAGCAAGATTTTAATTTTAGAATGCTCTATTTTTAAAGTTGTAGAAGATTATTTATTAGCAGCGGTTTGTTATTGTTTTACAAGCAAGTAAGGATGTGCATTGAAAGCACACAACTGCACGCACAGCTTGATTGTAAAGAGCTGAAGCTCTGAGTATGATGAAGCTTTTATTAATTGAGATTACGCACAGTAGTGCTGGTTCGAATATTCATCTGTTTATGCAAGTTATTTAAGTGTTCTGTTTATTTTTTATGGTGTTTGTTGTATAAGACTGCATATTTTCTACACACACCTTCAAAGGCTTTGATATAAGAATATCCATTGTAATGTAACATGAAGGTAAAGGGTTTGTTCAAGGACAGTGACTATTGTTATTAGTTTTTTAGTTTGTGCGGTGTTTAATGGTCCCAAGGCTTCTTGGTATCCTTTGACATACCAGTGGGCACCTACCAGATTTATGTTGCAGTTGGACTTACTAAATTTCTCTCCTTCCTAGCACACACCCTTCCAACTACTAGGGTCGGAGGAGTGTGTCATCTTTGAAGCTTTGAGACTCTGGCCCAGTGCCTGAAAGGTTGAATAAAACCCCATATATATATATATATATATATATATATATATATATATATATATATATATATATATATATATATATGGTGGGGGGGTTTAGCATATCTTTCCTTTTATTACCGAGTTTTTCCACAATTTAATTTCAGTTAGCTTTGTTTCACAAAATTAACTAAAGAGTACTTCCTCATATGAACTATTCATTTTACATTTTTTTATTTATTTTTATTTAAATAATTCAATATTTTAGTGATTTTATGCTTTCATAATTTATAAAATGAAACGAAGTTTTTTTACATAAAACTATGTGTGAGCTTTTATTATCAATTTTTCAGATCCATCATAGAATGAGTAATCTTCAATATTTATCAGTGCAACTATGTTTCTTATAAATAATATAGGGGAACATAACAAATGAGAAGTAATGTTAAGTATTTAGAAGAAGATTAATAATATAATTATATTAATATTAATCAAAAAAAAATTTAAAAGGCTAAGAAAAGAACTGCTAAGATTAAATTAGAATAATTGCAAATTATATGTTTCAACAAGATTGATTCAAAAAAACTCGTGAAAAAATACATAACCAAGTTATTGTTCGAATTGGATAATCAAAATTAACATGTTCTTTCAATTCGAAAACAACAACATATCTTATAAAGTATGTTTGTATAAATTGATTGAATAAAATAATGAAGTTATATAATATTAGAACAATTTACATTCTCCATTGAATAAAAAATAAGTTATATTATTCTCACATAAACAAGTTTTTGAGACTCTCTCAATTTTATAGTTTCAAAGAATTCTAAAGATTAGAAATGTACTTCACATATAATTCACACCTCTTAAATTAACTCAGGAATGAGATGATGGTCGGTCAATTTCTTCCTTTTTTCTTTTTTTTCTTGAAAGCATGGAAATCAATGAACTTGGTGATAGAATGAACTCCACGAGCACAAGACTCGCTTTTGAACAAATATTTCAGTTGTTCCTTGAGTTTATGCATGAAATTGAGCTAACTTTGTTCATAATAGAAATCACAAGGGATTTCTTCAATGCACTCTTATATGTTAAGAAAAGCTTCAACACCTCTTTCCTTGATGATGTCGAAAGTGATTAGAGAAATGGAGGGTGAGAAGTATTTCCTATGACATACTCAATAGCATATTATGAGCGCCCACATCACCCATTATGTCCATGTCAATTTCCATGTCCACATAACATGGAATGTCATTTAACATCGGCTATGGTGATGGTGGTGGTGGTGGTGGTGGTGGTGGTGGTGGTGGTGGTGGTGGTGATGGTGATGGTGATGGTGATGGTGATGGTGATGGTGATGGTGATGGTGATGGTGATGGTGATGGTGATGGTGATGGTGATGGTGATGGTGATGGTGATGGTGGTTGCAAGTGCGGTGGTCTAAATGTATTTGGGAGAGTTAGACCATTGGAGGGGTAATGATGAAACTAAATCAAGGAAATTCAAATATATGCTCCTCTCAGAGCCAGGGAGACCACATCATGCACTCACACTACCATCTCAACACTTTAAAATCTCCCTAACCATATTTGAGGTTTTTTTGGGTACTCATTCAGATTCCCGTTTTCCATTACTTGGTCTCCTCTTCACACCCCTATAAAGTTAATTCCATGTCTCTTCCTGTAACGCTGCTAAAATAGACGACGCTCGCTCGACGACATCAAGCGATGATGACGCCGCAACAAACAAGCGACCCGAAAATGCGACAAATCTTTTTTTAAAATTTAAATTTTAACAAGGTAGAGGTTCGTGCTTAATTTGTTTTATCCGCAAGTTCCGAGACCTGCTTGGCCTCGGAAACAGATAAGCTTCAAACATTTGCCTTGTAAGCCGATAGCAAAAAAAAAAATCTATATGGTTGTCGCATTTCCGAATACTCGGGCTTTACTTCAAAATTTGCCATTTTTGACCCCTCCTTAATGGAAAACTTCGGGTTTCAGCATGGTGTCACAAGACTTCATAAGGGTATCTGGTCACTGATCCCATATTCACATTTTGATCCATTTTGTAAGAAGGTAAAGGCGTCCCAAGCAAAAGTAGGTATTATGATTTCATTGATACATATGTATATATATTTTTTTTATATGTTTTAATATATATATATATATCTGCGGAGATAAGTAATATGGATAATACATAAATTACTATCTTGACGACTTTTAGAAAACCTTTAATATACGATCATAGATATCTTTCTAAGGAAATTGGACATTTTTAATTTAAGTGATAATTATATATAGATATATATTACCAAGATTTATATTCAATTAAAGTTATGCGCCTATACCTATCTACAATTTGAAATAAAGGAATAAGAATCAAATGGGGGGAAAATTTTCAACTTAATTATAAATGAACATGGTTGGACGGTGGGTGTCAACCACAACCTGTCCACCATTACTACCTCCTCCCTGCTTGCACGCAAGCTAACAGGCCGCCCCAACCATTTACTTCACTAAAATTTGCAAATCTTTTTTTTTTATTTACTTACTACCTACGGCCTGTTGTTGAACACTGTCCCGGCCGCACCATTTAGTATGGTGGTTGAGAAAGAGTCCACGGACACGCCTTCCACTCGCCCAGACTGCGTGGAAAATACAGGAGTTTTATTAAGCAAGTTCCAGGCAAAACCAGGCACCTTTTCTCTGTCTTCCTCCCTCTGGCCGCGCATGTGGGTGTGAAGAAGGCATAGGATGATGACACAGGCCTGGAAGAGGCGTGCTGACCCGTTTTTTCCTCTGTCCCCAGCCGCGTGGAGTAGAAACTCGTTTGGTGCACAGTTAAAAACACCAGAGGAAGGCGTGAAGAAGGTGTTTGGCCGGCCTAGCCGCGCGTGCAGCGAAAGGAAGGCAGAAGACGTTAGGGGCGAGCTACCACCACCTTCATTGGGTGCTGCAAGGTGGATACGGGGCGTGGAGTGCTCCAAAAAAACGGGCAGGTTCTCCAACTAAGCTGTTATCTGTACAGTAACGAATGCATTCTCCAATTGATTCGCCCTCAGATCGAATCAAGGGACAGTGCAAGAGGGGGGGGGAAGTGTGGGGCGAGCATGGATAGAAGAAAGCATTAGATATGTCTAGATGATTGATAAGACTCCAAGCAACCATATTTTTATGCCCAGGGAGATATGCATAAGGATCAGTCTGTGTTGCTGGTTTATCACAACAGTTTATTTATTCGCTGTGACAGTCTGGTAATTTGGGTGTCAAGTTATCTATCAGGCATATCTACAGAAACGTATCATCTTTTTTTTTATATATATTAGCAGTTATTCTCTTAGACACGATTTAAGGGTGATTGACTGGTCTTGATTTTGAGACTAATTTCACATTTGTTGGGGCAGTCGCGAGTCCTGCCATGCAGCTTGATATTTGTGAAGCTAAGACCACTTGCAGTGTCCTAATCTGTTAAACAAAATGTGTAATACTATTGGTAAGCATTGCAACAATTTAAATATTCACTGTAACAGTCAGCGCCTTGTGTATCAAGTTGTCTATCAGGCATTTTTACTGAAACGTATCATCTATTTTTTTTGTTAACAGTTATTCTCTTAGACCCGATTTAAGGGTGATTGACTGGTCTTGATTTTGAGACTAATTTCACATTTGTTTGGGCAGTGGCGAGGCCTGCCATGCAGCTGGTTATTTGTGAAGCTAAAACCACTCGCAGTGTCCTAAACTGTAAAAGAAAAAACCTTAAAAACTTTTGTAAGCGTTGCAACAATTTAGATGTGCTATGTGCAATCATTTTGTCATATCAAGGGAATATAAATTTCATCAAATGCTAACTGTGCAAAAAGCCTTCATTCCTCCTTGTTGGCATAATGGACATTCAATAAAACTTAACTCTTTCTATTCATACTACAAGAAGAAGATATACACTAATGGTATCACTTATCAATACTTTTTTTTTTTGCAACATAATGGAATCAAGTATGTATGTATATTTTGTAGATATCCTAACATTCAACACAAGAGTCTAGCAATACTTTTATTAAATTTTGAACAAGATCTATCAACATTTTAACCATGTGACCCCTTGGGCAAATATAGATTACAATGTCCCTTTTATTTGAATGAAACAAGATGTTACAATTTTATTTCACATACAAATTTTACAACAAATAATAAAGGTAAAGAAATGAAAAGAGTCTTCACAAGCTCCATAGTGTTCTTCATCCATGCTCCAAGTTCCAAGTAGTTCAATCACAACCAAAATAGGGGGAGAGGCAACACTCTCCTCCCAACCAAATCTCAATGGAGAAGAGAAGCAATCTCCTCCATTGACCCCCGAGCCCCAAACACAACACAATGAAGGGGTGGTCTCCAACTCAAGGCAACAATACATGCTTCCACAATACAAGTACTTCACAATATTTAAGTTAAAATAGAAACAAAACAAGGGGACACACAATAACATCAAACATTACACAACAAGGCTTGCATCCAAGCCAACAAGAGAAGGAACGCTGGGAATGTTTTCCTTATGCCTCCCAAATGAGATGAGATGCCCATCCAAAACCCTCCACAATAAAACACAAGCCCCTATGACTCTTATGCCTCCCTCAAGTACCCCTTTTTCCTCCCATACTCTTATGCCTCCCTCCTCTTATGGCTCCCTCAAAGACAA
The DNA here is from genome assembly GCA_019776745.2 of Taxus chinensis. Lineage (NCBI taxonomy): Eukaryota > Viridiplantae > Streptophyta > Pinopsida > Cupressales > Taxaceae > Taxus > Taxus chinensis. The sequence continues at coordinate 78,010,804 of CM034152.1, forward strand.
GGTAGAATGTAAACATTCCTACCCAAGATGGGCATCCCTCTCAAACTCCCTCCACAATATCCTAATCTACTCTTTTGCCTCCCTCATGAGTATTCCCATAGACCTCTCCTATACTACACAATAAGCATTCAAACCATTTTTCACAATACACCAAAGTAAACATGCATTTTTTTCACAATTTAAGCATAGAAGCAATAATAATATGAAAGCAAAAACAAAGGAGAGGGTTCCCTACCTCTCCATTGGAGAAGTCTAAACCAAGAAACTTTTCCAAGCTCCTCCCCAAATCAATCCAAGCATGCAAGTCCAAAAACTCTCTTTATCTCTTCTCCCAATTCTTCTCTCTCAAAAATAACAAGGGAGAACTCTTCAACAACACAAAAAAACAAAGCTCTAACCCCCTCCACAAGAGAGGAAGTTTCAATAAATAGATCAAAGGTAAGGGTGAGGGTGATGTGGCTCCATGTAGGATGCCACATCACACATCCTCAAACCATCTCCCAAGGTCAACTCAAATCCCAAAACACCATAAATGGGTGGTTGGGTTGAATGACAACCCTCATCCACATACAACCCTTTCCCATGTGCCTTAAGGCACAATTAAATGCAAAATGAGGAAAATGCACTCCAAAGTCATATTTCCCTTCCCAAAACAATAAATAACCCCCTTTTGGGATTCCCAACCCATAGATATGGTTGGTAAGGGGTTTTGGGAAGTGTGGGACAAGTTTAACTTGTCCCACAAGTCCCCTAAAATTGCCCTCAATCTCAAATTCGAGATTCTAAGAGCATGGAGTGGTCAACACTCAAAACCAAGCATTCAATACAAGAGGACACACAAGGCTCAAGGAGCCAACAATCAAAATTTATTACACCCACTTGACTTCCCCCAAAGCTTACAAACTAAAACAAGATATTACATTAATCTAAACACACTTAACAAAAGTAATTTAAAAAAAAGACTTCACAAAAGAAATCACCTACTAAACCAAGTAAAACAAGTAATAAAATTCTTACCCTCTTGGTCACATAGGAAAATTTCCCCCTCATGGAAATTTTCTCAACACATACAAGAACAAAGTTATCACAATACAATTTACAAGTTGCCTTGACGACCAATGTTGTAACCACCCGAAATTCTGTTGTGTTTGGTCCCCAATCCCCCTCATGGTTGTGATCATGTTGTGTTTCCTGCAAAAATGCAAAATACCCTCTTCGGCCTTGCAGCCATGTCAAAATATCCAAAATAATCATATGCATGAAATTTATCAACATCTATACGTAATTCAAGCAATCATTATTTCTAGGTCTAATTCACAACTTAATTATGCATTTCATCATTTTCCAAAATCATAGTAATGTAAATTCAACAACTACATTCTACTCATCAGGGCGAAGAAATCCAATGTTAGAACACATGCAATATATCCATATAAAAATAATATCAGTATCCAATAGTTTGTCCATGAGTCAGTGTAGATCATACTGAAAACAAAATCCAACCATAATCCAAATGTATCTAGTCACAAAACATCATGCTAATCAACATAAATATAAGCCATGTCCATATCTAAAGTCTGCGTAACTCAAAATGATAATCAACTAAGTGTCGTAGGGAAGTGGGCATTACATCCCCCTCCCCTTAGACTAGACTTCCTCCTGGAAGTCACTGAAATAAGTGTGGAAACTGAGCTCGCAATGATGTAGCATCCTCCCAGGTAGCAGCAGTCTCATCGTATCTGTCCCATTGGACCCGAACCTGGTCAATCTCTCTGCCGCAAAGGCCCAAGGTCCTGCGATCTAAAATGCGCACGGGCTCCACCATCACCTGCCCCTGATCCTGCACCTGCAATGCAGTCCAATCCAGTACATGAGAAGGATCAGAAACATATCTCCTAAGCACAGAAATGTGAAATACATCATGGACGCGCGATAAGCTAGGTTGCAGTGCTAGACGATAGGCTAAGGGGCCGAGGCGCTCCAAGATCTCAAAGGGTCCCACAAACCTAGGAGCAAGCTTAGAACCTTTTCCATAACGGATAGGGCTCTTATGCGGTCTGACACGAAGAAACACCTTCGTGCCTACCTCAAAACTGCGATCTGTCCTATGTTGGTATGCATACTTCTTCTGTCTATCCTGAGCCTCCTGCAATCTCTGTCTGATCAAGGTAACCTGCTGCTCCATATCCTGTAATAATGCTGGCCCAAGAGAAACCCTGTCCTCAATCCTGTCCCAGCTAAGAGGTGTCCTGCACTCTCTACCATATAATGCCTGAAAAGGAGCCATGCCTATTGAACTCTTGAAAATTATTATTGTAGGAAAACTCTACTAAGTACAAATACTCCTCCCATCTCGATTGATGATTCCCATAACGTACATCGTAATAATTTCCTCTAAGATCAGACTCACTCACTCAGTCTGTCCATCTGAGTCTCAGGGTGATATGTTGTACTGAAATTGATCTTCGTCCCGAGAGCATGCTGCAATCGTGGTCCAAAAGTGAGAAGTGTACAAAGGATTGCGGTCGCAAATGATCTTCCGTGGAATCCCATGCAGTCTTACAATCTCATCAAGATATACCCATGCTATTGTACTAGCCGTATAGGTGGTCTTCACTGGACAAAAATGAGCCACTTTCATCAATTTATCCACCGTGACCATGATAGTGTCATGGTGGTATCGTGATGTCAGTAGCCCAACAATGAAGTCCATGGAAATGGCATCCCAGTTCCACTTTGGTATAAAATGAGGAAAGAGGAGGCCGGATGGATGCTGATGCTCAAGGCCTTCACCTTCTGAAACTATAAACAACATGACACAAACTAAGCCACCTCTCTACGAAGTCCTCTCTAATGCTATAACTGTCTCAAAGTGGTGTGCATCTTATTCACCCTGGGATGACCTGAATAAGGGGCACGATGAGCCTCTATCAAAATGTCGTATCTCAGGCCTCCACCTCTAGGAACATAAATTCGACCTATGTGTCTGAGAATACCATCTTCCTCTAACGAAAAATCCATCAAACCTACCTTCAAGAGGTCATTTAAAACTTAATCTCTGCTCTGGCTATGCAAGGTAAAAGTTGTCGTGGGGAAGCTATTGTAATATCCTACTCCGCAAATCTGTGCCCAATGAAGTGGCCATAGCCACATGTCTCTGTCTACTCAAGGCATATGCCACCACGTTCTTATTTCCCTTCAGACATGCTCTATCTCCATATTGTACTCACAAAGAAACTCCATCCAACACCGTTGACGAACATTGAGATTGGGTTGCGTGAAGTGGTGGTTGAAGACTCAAGTGATCTGTCCTGAGTGTAAATATCAGGCCAAGAAGGAAGTGTCCCCATCACACCAAGGCATGTAAAAATTTTGCAATCTCAAGATCATGAGTCGGATAATTGAGCTCATAATCCTTGAGTTTACAATACTCAAAAGCAACTACTCCACCCTCCTACATCAATACACCTCCAAGTCCCTGTCAAAGAAGCATCTGTGCATACGAATGTAGAACTCTACCTTGAGGATCTAGCACTACAAGAATAGGTGCTATTGTGAGGGCATTCCTTCAATGTTCTTAAATGCCTTGCTCACATATGTATCTGACCATACAAACTTATTCCCTTTGTGTTGAAGGGAAAGTGATGGGGTGCGTAATCCAAGAAAATTCATGATATAAATCTCCTATAATATCCTGCCAAGTCCCAGGAAAGCTACGCACCTCGGTCACACTAGTGGGTGTTGGCCAATCCATGATGGCTCGAATCTTGGAAGGATCGACTGCGATACCTTCCCCATAAATAACGTGGCCCAAATACTGCACCTCAGTCTGAAAGAATGCACACTTCTCCAAGTTCCCGTAAAGGCGCTGCTCGCGAAGACACTGAAGAACCTGGCGAAGGTGCTCCTCGTGCTCCTCACGTGTGCGTGAGTAAATCAGAATGTCATCAAGGAAGATGAGCACGAAGCGATCCAAGGAAGGTCCTGAATACCCCATTCATCAAACTCATTAACACTGCGGGGGCATTCGTCAAACCAAAAAGGTACTACTGTGAACTCGTAGTGGCCATATCTCGTGCGGAAAGACTGTCTTGTGAATATCTGTCTCCGCAATCCTGAGCTGATGGTATCCTGACTTAAGATCTATCTTGGAGAAGATAGTAGCCCCCCTTCATCTGATCAAACAAATCGTCAATGCGTGGAAGGGGGTAACGATTCTTGATCGTTACTTTATTCAGCTGACGGTAGTCAATGCACAACCGAAGAGATCCATCCTTCTTCTTTATGAAAATAACTGGTGCACCCCAAGGGGATACGCTAGGACGGATTAGGCCTTTCTCCAGAAGGCCCTCAATCTGTAACTTGAGCTCACATAACTCAGGGGTAGTCATCCGATAGGGTGCTCGTGAGATAGGCTCTGCACCTGGAACTAGATCTATATGGAAGTCGATCTCACGTGGGGGAGGTAATCCTGGTAGCTCCCCTGGAAATACATCGGCGAACTCAGATAAGATGGGATGATCATCGAGGGAAGGTCCCCCCGACTCATCCTCTGATCTGTCACTAACTGTAACAGCATACAACTGGCAACCCCGTCGCATACACCGCTTAAGCTGCATAGCGGAGATGGTGCGAATAAAAAACGGGCCTCCTAACTCCCTGATATCACTGACTCTACCCCAAGATCATCTATAACAAGCAATAGTCTTGTGGTAACAATTCCACTCTAGCTCTGTGAGCGGACAACCAATCCATGCCTAAAATGATGCCATAAGATCCTAATGGAAGGATCCTAAGATCTGAAGTAGTGGTGAAGGGTCCCAAATACACTACACACTCCTTGACTAAGGAGTCTACAGAAATCTTGGCTCCAGAAGCCATCTCAACGTCCCAACTATGGCCCTTCCTAACTGCCACTAGCCTACAACGCTCTACCAAAGATGGTGCAATGAAAGAATCAGAAGAACTAGAATCAAATAATATAGAGGTGGAAATACCACCAATACTACCTGTCGTCTCAATCACAGTACTCTGATGCTCAGCCTGGCGGTTCTCGACCGCTGCGTAGATCCGATGACTCCGTGCCATATCTCCAACAGTAGGCTCTGAGCTCTGTGTCTTACCCTTGGTAGGGTTAAGTGGGCAATCTCTCCAAATATGCCCAATGACTCCGCAACCATAACAGCCGCCTGATCCTCTCCAGTGGGAAGCGGCTTCAGCTGGTACTCTAGATGACTGAGATGTAGATCCTGACGATCCGGCTATGGACTGCTGAGGTCTCTACTGACGAGCTCCGACTGACTGAGCTCTCGGTGCACCCTGTGTCCTGATGGGACCCCTAGGAGGAGGCCCCATACTACGTCCTCTCTGTGCATCGAATCTCTGAGGAGGTCGGTAAGGTGGGCGGGTACTGCTGCTGCTGCTGCTGCTGTGGTGGCCTAAATGAAGCCTGCCCTGAACTCTGTCCACCCCGTGGAGGAGGAACTGACCCCTTCGACCTACTATCCTGCATCTGCTGGATACGGCTCCGAACTCTATCTCTAGCCTGCTGTGTCTTTCCCCGTGTCTCCTCTACAATATAGGCCTTCTCCATGGCCTCTGCTAATGTCTGTGGGTAGTGAATGCGCACTGCGCCAGTTAAATCCAAGTTCAGGCCCCTGGATGAACCTGTGAATCCGTACCTGCTCATCCTGCATATAGTCGACATACTGAAGTAGGTCCAGAAATAGACTCTCATACTCAGCTACTGTCATCGATCCCTGACGGAGGTCATGAAACTCATCTATCCACTGCTGAATAAACCTCCTGGGTAAATACCTGCTCCTGAACCGCTCCTCAAATAGCTCCCAGGTAACTCGTCTCTGAGTCAACATGGAGCTTCTGCTCCTCGGTCCTCCACCAGACTCCTGCTCCATCCTTCAGAAGATGGATCGCAACACGAGCTTTCGTGTTGCTACTACAAGGACAGAGCTTGAAGCATCCGCTCAAGCTCACCAACCAGGCCTCTGCCTGGAAACCGGCCTATATCTCCTGAATATTGAGATGGTCCGCTAGCTTCATGGATCTCCCTGATATGGTCTGCAGCTGATGTATGATGAATCCTAGGTCTCTCTGTATGCTCCCTCCCTCTGTCTAGGGCTCTGAGACCTGTCCCTATGTCCTGAATTCCTGTCCCCATGTCCTCTCTGTGGCGACTCTGCCCTAACCGACTCTGCATGGAAATTCTCTGCTCTGTGCTCCTCGCTGTGTCGAGGGGATGCCTGGGGCATCTACTGATGGCTCCAAACTATGCCTAGCAAGTCGCCCTCCCCAAGGGCTCTCCGCGTATAGCGGCATTGACATCCTGAAGTGTCTGCAAAATCTGAGGCAGAAGGGTCTACTACGGCCTGCTCTGGGCGGTGGTATGTCTAGGTCTATGTGAAGAGACCCCTCGCCCAATCCACGCCTCCTGCACAGATCAAGGCGAGAGTTAGTTCACTGTCACTAGGTCTTGTGCTCAACCGTTTTCTAAAATTTGTTGTTTACTATAATTATCAACAATATGGTTTCATATTTTAAAAGAATAATGTTCTGAACTAAGTTAAGTGTTCCTCCCTTCTGCATTTTCCTACGTGTGCCCAAGGGTCCCAGCTTTGAACCCCTGGCTCTGACATACCAAAAATGTAACGCCCTAAAATGAACGACACGCCCGACACAACGACAACGACGACGCCGCAACAAACAAGTGACTCGAAAGTGCGACGAAATTTTAATTTTTGAAATATAAATTTTAGCATAGGTAGAGGATCGTGCTTAAAATGTGCCTATGAAGTATTTATTAATTACTAAATAGATTAATTTTTTATAGATTAATGTATTTTTTAAATTGTTTTTTAAGTATTAACTACCTATCTGATAGATATTATGACATATGGCGCTAAATCTTATCTATATGTTATTTGTGAATTTGATAAAATGATAGCTATGTATTTTAATCAACTAGTATCGATTCTCTGTTGGGGAAACTATTTCAATTATAAAGAATTTGATATAGTTTAGATTACCATGAGCTCTACACGTTCCTTAAAGGTGTACAACACAATAACCAATTTCCACCACTTATGATTTCCTCCTAGCGTGCAAGTGTGCGATTATAACTTTTAATGATCTTTTTGGCAGCCAAGTGTAAAATTCAATATGCTCTTCTTTAGATTCTTGTCGAAATCTTACTTTGTTCAGTCAATCCAGTGATTTATTCCTTTCCAACTGTACAGCCTAACCATATTCAGGTATTTATAGGTTCATAAATTTAAATTGGGAAGCTATACAGATGAAGGCATGAGGTCTGTAGAACAGAGGAGATAGTTTGGATAGCGTATGCCCAAGATTATGATGTCTTACATGTTCGAGGAGGTGAGATACAAGAATCCATATACGCATGTACATACTAGAATTCCAGATGGCGCACCAGCTGCAGGGTCGTCTAACCATTCATGTATGTAACTTATCCTGTTCAATATCTATCTGTAATAGACACCAAACAGAGTTCGTAAAGTTGAGGATCCTCTTATTCTCCTCGTGCTTCAGTGGATTGTGAGCCAGCGGGACTTTTTGTTTCATACATGATGTGATAGGACATGTTTAGGGAAAATATATGCACTGTCTAACCCTATAATGGGTAGCCAAAATATCACAGTATACATAATTCAATGTCACTATCACCCCCCTGTTAGGAGCCAAACTCCGTGAGTAACAACATTCCACCAGTCAGACAGACTGCGTAATCAAATGCATATTTGTGGAAACATGCATTTTATTTTCGAGCCAACATACTTTAACCTGACTACTATCAAGCACCTCCCATCCTACATGCAATCTAGACCCAAAGTGCATAGGCTCATCATGAAGGTGATAATACCTAGAAATCACGTATATGGATGTCCCTCTATGAAGACAAATGCATAAAACACAGGATAGAGGGGAACATCACAACTATTACAAAAATCTCATCATATGTCAATATAACTATGCTGTCTTAGTTCAAGTCACGGACGTAACAACCATTCAAATTTGGGTTACGCCCTCAGATCGATTTTAGGGTCATGATGGTATAGAGCTCTAGCTGAGGTTACCGTATTTGTTTTATGGTCAGAAAATTCTAGAAATGGTTCCATACCACCAGAAAACCCAAGTGAAAAACAAGAGGGTGATTACGCTATGTGTCTGTTATTTCAATGTATGCAGCAAATTTAAAGAAATTTATAACGTCCAAAAAAAACTCTCAATGCCTATCACTAGGCAGGGCCTACCTAAATCAAAAAAATCTAATATCCACACTTACCAACTGATCTTACAAGTATTTGACTAGATCCATATGAAACACGAGCATTAATTATGATCAAAATATGGCCTCTTGCTTTTGAGACTATATCATCACCCATTTGTTTGGGCAGTCCTATCACACTGCAATCATAACTCACATTTGAAAAGCTAAGATTTTAAAACTTGACATGTCCATCACTATTTAAAATAACTTATTTACTGGTAAGCATTTACAAACCCGATGTTTTATAATCGCTGGTATCTAGTTAATGCTTAGCCCTATAGCTATCAAGTTCATACTATAGGACTATTATCTCAGCTGTAATGTTCATCATTTTTTCTTTTTATATTAGCAGTATTTTCTGAGTCTTAAATCGATGTTAAGGCGTCATCAAATTGCACTACATTGAGGGATCTCATCCACTCTATTCCTGCGCCACAAGTTCTATAATGCTCCAACACCATTCATGTTATGCAACCTCCTGGATATGAATATGGGTACTCTAATGCACGGGTTGCGCTATTCAGCAACTTTTGAAAATTGAATCCTAAAACAGTTAGAAGAATTTTAGCATTATAGGTACATAAGAAATTTCAAATGCTTTGATGGAAGTTCGATATCAGGGAAATCGATTGTTCAGTTTCTTCACTTTCTTTGTTTGCAATGGACTTTACAATTTACGCTGAATCCCAAGTAAAATCCAAACATAAAAGAGGGCTAGAGCTTGAAAATTCAATAAAACTTAACTCTATCCATTCATACTACAAGAAGAAGATATACACTAATATTCTCACTTTTCAATACCTCCTTTTTTTTTTTTTGCAACAAAATGAGATCTAGTATGTATATATATATATATTTTGTAAATATCCTAACATTCCACATAAGAGTCCAACAATATTTTCATTAAGTTTTAAACAAGGTCTACCAACATTTCAACCATGTGAATTTTTTTTTTTGGGCAAATATAGATTACAATGTCCTTTATTTTTTTGGAATGAAAACAAGATGATACAACTTTCTTTCACATACAAATTTTACAACCAAATAATGCATATAAAGGAAAAAGGAAGAAGTCTTCACAAACTCCAAGGTGTTCTTCATCTATGCTCCAAGTTCCAAGTATTTCAAATCACAACCAAGATAGGGGGAGAGGCAACACTCTCCTCCCAACCAAAACTCAATGGAGAAGAGAAGCAATCTTCTCCATTGACCTCCGAGCCCCAAACACAACACAATGAAGGGTGGTCTCCAACTCGAGGCAACAACACTTGCTTCCACAATACAATTTTCTTCACAACATTCAAGGTTAAAAGAAGAAAACAAAAAGGAAACACAAATAACCCAAAACATTTCACAACAATGCTTTCATCCAAGCCAACAAGAGAAGGAACTATGGGAAAGTTTTCCTTATGCCTCCCCATTGAGATGAGATGCCCCTCCAAACCCTCCACAATAAAACTCAAGCCCCTATGACTCTTATGCCTCCCTCAAGTACCCCTTTTTCCTCCCATACTCTTATGCCTCCCTCCTCTTATGGCTCCCTCAAAGACAAGGTAAGAATGTGAACCTTCTTACCCAAGATGGGCATCCCTCTCAAACTCCCTCCACAATTTCCTAATTCTACTCTTATGCCTCCCTCATGAGTTTTCCCATAGACCTCTCCTACACTACACATTACGCATTTTATCCATTTTTCCACAATACACAAAAGTAAACATACATTTTCCACAAATTTAAGCATAGAAACAAAAACAATAAGAAAGCAAAAAGGGAGAAGATTTCCTAACTCTCCATTGGAGAAGCCTAAACCAAAAACTTTGTCCAAGCTCCCTCCAAAACAATCCCAAGCATGCAAGTCCAAGCTCTTTCTTTTTCTTCCTCCCCAATCTTTTCTCTCCCCAAAAGAAAATAACAAAAAAGAACTCTCCAACAAAAAACCTCCAACCCCTTCAACAAGAGAGGAAGTTTCCATAAATAGACAAAAGGGAAGGGTGAGGGTGATGTGGCTCCATGTAGGATGCCACATCACACATCCTCAAGACCACCTCCCATAGTCAACTCAACTCCCAAAACACAATAAATGGGTGGTTGGATTGAATGACATCTCTCTTCCACATCCATCCCTTCCCATGTGTCTTAAGGCACAATTAAATGCAAAAAGGAGACAAGTGCACTCCAAAGTCACATTTCCCGTCCCAAAACAATAAATAATCCCATTTTTGGCTTCCCAACCCATAGATATGGTTGGTAAGGTGTTTTGGGAAGTGTGGGACAAGTTCAACTTATCCCACAAGTCCCCCAAAATTGCCCTAAATCTCAAATTCTAGATTCAAAGGATTTGGAGTGGTCAACACTCAAAACAAGCATTCAATACAGGAGGCAAACACAAGGCTCAAGGAGCCAACCATCAAAATTAATTACACCCACTAGACTTCCCTCCAAAACTTAAAAATTAAAACAAAATGTTAATTTAATCTAAACATACTTAGCAAAAAAAAAAAAAGAAAAAAAAAAGATATCACAAATGAAATCACCTACTAAAGTAAGTTAAAACAAGTAATTAAAATCCTTACCCCCTTGGTCACATTAGAAAATTTCCCCCTCATGGAAATTTTTCTTAACACATAAAAGAATAAAGGTAACACAATACAATTCACTAGTTGCCTTGACGACCAAATGTTGTAACCACCCGACATCCTGTTGTGTTTGGTTCCCAATCCCCCTCATGGTTGTGATCATGTTGTGTTTCCTGCAAACTACAAAATACCTCCTTCGGCCTTGCGGCCATGTCAAAATGTCCAAAATAACCATATGCATGAAATTTATTAACATCTATAAGTAATTCAATTATCCATTATTTCAAGGTTTAAATCACAACTTAATCATACATTCCATCATTATCCAAAGTTATAGTAATGTAAATTCAACAACTACATTCTACTTATCATGGCGAAGAAATCCAATGTTAGAACACATGCAATATATCCATATAAAAATAATATCAGTATCCAATAGTCTGTTCATGGGCCAGTGTAGATCATACTGAAAACAAAATCCAATCATAGCCCAAATGCATCTACTCACAAAACATCGTAGGGAAGTGGGCATTACAGAGCCAACCTCAAAATTCAATTGTCACCCACTAGACTTCCCCCCAAAACTTAAAAATTGAACTAAATCAACGTAAGTTAAAACAAGTAATTAAAATCCTTAACCCCTTGGTCACATTATAAGTCATATCCATATCCAAAATTCTGCATAACTCATAAATGATAATCAACTAAGTGTCATAGGGAAGTGGGCATTACAATTATAATCTTCAAACTGATCGACCAAATTATAATATTCAAACCGATCAATTGATTTATAATATTCAAATTGAAATGTTACCTATTTATAACCTTGGATGAACTAGAGCACTAAAGGAGGACCCAAGCGCGCACACAATAATTAGTTTTTCTTTATTGTCAATTCCTCAAAAAATAATTAATATCACAATAGGCATTTCCAAATGGGAGTTTTGATGGTTGTGTCTGGCACACATCAGGGAAACAGAAGATCAGGGTTTTTTGTTGGTTGTCATTGACAAATCGAGTTATCAAAAAAAATTGATGAGGGAAAATATAATCGCTACCTTAATCACTAAAGAAAGAGCTTAATCACAAATGTGCATGAAATTGGTGACATAAGGAACCCTAAACGTAGAGTTTATGTATCTAACATACATGTAGAGTTCAGGATTCAAACATATGCAAGTTTTCCTATCTATAGGTGATGGTGAAGGAGACTTTGCACTGTGAGTAGTTAACCCACTTCTTAATGTAAGACACCTATGGGTGCCAATCAAAGACTAATTATTGTTATCATTTATTTATTGACCAAGTCGATGGGGTAATCATTATAAAAGTAGTATTAGGTCACATGTTCAAATCTTAACAATAACATTTCTAACAACGGGGAAGTCAATGGAAGAGTGTCGGTCCTGAAAACTTTGCCTAATAAAGATACGCATGACGATGTTTCAAATTTAATGAGTGTTAAGACCCTGGAATGTTGAGGAGGTAGTGTCAACTACAAATACACAAGGAAAACTCTTGCACCCGATATTTGTTGTTGCATGGGTAAGTGTGGAGAATGGCCTATAAAGATGGTGCAAAACCACATGACTGGCTATGTTTTACAATTATCAAATTCAACTACTACATCGACTCAACTTGGGATGTTGAGTCCACTCCACATACCCCTATCTGAAAATTGTCATGTGACATGTACAACCGAATTCCGCTTACATTCACGTGTGTTCTGACTACCTACAAATTAAAAGAGTTTACATAGCAAAAAACAACTATTCATATTGGTAGAATTGATCAATCACACCTTGCTTTTTGAGATATTTTCAAAGTACATTGCATCAACGACTTGCACGCCACATCTACTTCTCCTTCAAACAATTGACAAAATTGGCAAGTGGTTCATATGTGCCTAGTAGTAAGAAAGAAGAGTTTCGAATTGGTTACCCACAACATTTGCTCCGACCCTAGACTTCTCCTCCCTCAAACCCCTTTTTCATTGCCCCTTTTTCCTCCTCTAATGTTTCACTCCCTCAAATTTAACTTCTTCGATGCATCCTCTTTGATATCTCCATCATATCATTCATGTGTGATTGCTAATTTATACCATAACATGCATTAAAAATCATATTGTGGTTCGTTTTTAGAGTATAAAATATTGTAACTTGTTTTTCACATTATAACAAGAATTTAACGACGTGCATAAATTATACCACGTCATCAAATACGTTAAAAACCCTAAAAATACGGAGAGCCAACATCAAATCTCAACCCTTGTCGAACTTCAAACCTCAAAACCTTTGATGTCAAGAAGAAGATCGTCGGTTCTCTGGAAGTGGTTGATTGTGAGGTGACTTAACCATCAAACCATTATATGGAAGCTAAACTTCGAAGTTTAGCGTCGAAAAGTACGTTGTAATAATAAACAATGGATGAGCAACCTTTAAGCTCACCGCACTTTCCCCCACGCAAGGCATGACAAGAGCTGTAAACAATAATTATTTAACCCCCTAAATTTGTCAATATACTATGTTGGCCTGTTTAAGTTCATATTTTAGCACTAAAATGTTATAGCGGCTGCTGAACATTTTATACATGATGGAAATATCCAGAGTTCATATTTTAGCACTAAAATGTTATAGCGGCTGCTGAACATTTTATACATGATGGAAATATCCAGAAGAAGCACCCAGCTTGTCACATTATTAATCTTAATATATGTGCAGTACATGCAGCCCCTTGAAGCAGATGGACATGGAAATGATGTAATTATATATGATCTAACCTATTTTACTTTGTATACTAAGTATCGTATCAACTTCATTAAAAAAAACCATCTGCTGGTATTTGTGTTAATGTGGATATATATTTGTGTGCAGGTATACATTGTGTACATGGGGAAAAAACGATTTGAACACCCTCATCTCAATACTGAAATGCATTATGAGATTCTAACATCTCTTCTTGGAAGGTGACAACTTTCTCTTTTCAAATATGGTATAAAATATCATAATTTCAAACAGATTATAATACAAAAACTAAGTTATGTGCAAATGGGAAATATAGCTAATGATGTGATCCGTGAACAGCAATGAGGCTGCTTCATCAGCCATGATTTACAGCTACAACCATAGCTTCTCTGGATTTGCAGCCCAACTGAATGCAATTCACGCCAAGACTCTATCAAGTATTTTTGTTTCCAAATCTAATTTTCTGCCTTTTTTTCCACTTGCTTGAGGTTTACGAATTACATATAAAATGTTGATTTCCCTTGTGGGTCACAATCGATGCTCTAGTAACTCTCAAATCTAAAAAATGTCTTACAAAAAAAAATTTCATAATTGGAATTTTTATAGTCATGGAAGGCGTTGTCTCCGTTTTCAAAAGTAAAGTGTTAAAGCAACTTACAACACGCAGTTGGGACTTCATGGGAATGGGTATTTCAAATGATCTGACAAGGATGCCTGTCCAGGAAACACACCGTGGAGAAGAAGACATAGTCATCGGTATTATAGACACAGGTTAGATTTGCATAAAGCCTTTCATTTTAAGATTGACACAAATATTGAACAGTATAATATGTTGTATGTGATATATGGTAGGGAAAAGTTTACTTAAGAATTATTAAAATTATCTAGAGATTTTTATGAATACATATTCAGAACTTTGAATAATGTCTTAAGAAGTTGGGCCAAGGATAGAAGAAAAACGGAAGAAGTGGCTCCACACTTATTTTGGCTGCAAATTCACTTGGGATATTGTATTAAGAAAATCATTCAAATATCATTATACTTTCATCTTCAACTATTCAAGGTAGCAATTTTTGTACGTAGGATATTAAAAGGTGGGCTTCAAATATTTAAACCAAAAAAAAAAAAAATTTATATATTTAAAAAATATGACATTTTTAATTAAAAAAACATAACAAAATAAGTTCAAAATGATTAATGTGAGAATCATGGTTTAAATTTAAAACATGTATACATCAACTAAAAAGATAGAAATAACATATTTTATGTCTATAACATATTGTATGTTTTTAATTAATAATAACATAAGTTTGAGATCCATTTTTTGGAGTTTTAAATTTTTATAACAAAAGTTTGAGATTTGGGAGTTAAAAAAAAATTCTCACAAATTTTTGAAGTATCTTTTAGATTTTTTAATTTTATTGTATTGTGATTAATTAAATTTTGAAATATACGTTATTTAATAATGGCTGGGAGAAATCACAAAATTACAAAAAAAAAAACTCACTGAACTCGCCGTATTAGGTAACAACTATGATTCTATCTATATGAAAGAACATAGATACATTTAAATTGTTTGAATCGTATTTTTCCATATTTATTTAAATTTTTAGAACTCAACAAAAATGTAAAATACCCCCATAAAATTCGTATTACTGTTTTCTAATAATTATATTTTTGTAATGTTAATATAACTTCATTATCTCATCAAAATTTGTCGAAACTTATGTTTAACATATTTTATTGAATGTATTGTTCTTTAATCATTAGATTGTTCTAATTTAACCAAAAAAAAAACTGCATTATCATACCATGTCTTCCCAAAGCTTCTATAATGTCTGTTTTTATACCAAATTTACAATATCTAATCGCTGGTGGTGCAAATCATCATGTTCAATATTTTTATTCATCCAACCTCTTTATTTGTTTCTCTTCCCTTGCTTTATACATAAATACATATGAGTGAATAATTCATGAGATTTAATATTTCTTATTAAAGTTTTGCAAAAGCAAGCTAACTAGATTTAAATTGAGTAAAAAATTGATAATTAAACATTAAGTTGTTGAAAATATAATTGATTTAAAAATTTTGCACACATTTTGCAGGCATTTGGCCAGAGTCTCAAAGCTTTAGAGATGAAAAACTTCCTCCACCCCCTAGTGCTTGGAAGGGTGTGTGCCAAGTTGGAGAGAAATTCACTAAGTCCAACTGTAATAGAAAGTTGGTAGGTGCCCGCTGGTATGTTAAAGGATTCGAAAAAGACTCGGGACCATTAAACACCACAGAAACACCAGAATATCGATCAGCTAGAGATCACATTGGCCATGGTACCCACACAGCATCTACAGCGGGTGGTAGAGCAGTACAAAACACAAGCTTTTTTGGTTTAGGTAGAGGAATAGCTAGAGGAGGTGCACCGCGAGCCAGGATTGCTATGTATAAGGTGTGTTGGGTGAATGGCATATGCACTGATGCAGATATCCTAGCTGCCTTCCATGATGCAATCAGTGATGGAGTGGATGTGATATCTGTGTCACTGGGAGATTCACAACCCCCATCAGAATATTTTTCTTCTAGTACAGCCATAGGCTCCTTCCATGCTATGGAAAAAGGCATCACAGTTGTATTTGGTGGAGGAAACGATGGCCCTGATGCTGCTTCTATCGCAAACACAGCTCCTTGGGGGATCACAGTTGCAGCCAACACTTTGGACCGCAACTTTCCAACCAACATTAAGCTAGGCAATAACATGTCTATTAAGGTATTAACATAAGCTTTTTGTAATTTCAATATCACCTCTTTTATCATTTCAACATCTTAAGAACGAAAGGTCAATTATTCATGCACCAACGGATGCTAAATTATGCTTAGGGATCTGAATGTTTATCCTTTAGTTAAACAATAAGAATTGTCCTGCACAATCTGATGTATCAAATTTTATTTACACTTATATGGCCAGCACTTTCAGTAGTATAATAACATCTTTAACCATAAAAATAAACAATAAACCAATCAAGTTTCATTTGGTATTTTTTGGGTTCCTTTCTTTAGAGTTAATTTATAATAAGTAGTGAAAGGATTGCAACTTTGAATGTTAGACAATGTTATATATGTGACAATTTTTAAAATTTTGGATCCCTTTGCGGTACGGTTTGTATCTCACTTCCCAAAAGCGGGGTATGGGGGCTTGTCCCCCACTCTTGTTGTAGGGGGATTCAGGGGAAAGGAGTACGGGCGATATGTTATGGAGCCAAGGGCAGAACACATGAAGCAAAAATTAAGGAGTCAATCCCTTGTTTCTAGAAAGGCAAATCCAATCAAATTCTATTTTTAGGAACGAAAATCCTAATGACATTTTTCACTCTATTTTAGGTGGAGGAATCCTAAGTGTAATTCACTAATTAAGTGTATTTATTTTTGTGGAGATCCAAATTAACTCATAACGAATTTTTCTATAATATGTTCATCTTGAGTTAATAAATGCTTGATATCTTGTACCATGGATGTTTCCCTAAACATGCAGTTGGAGTTTTACCATGTAAATCTGGTGTTAGTCTCTTGCATGTTTGGTATTTTGTATATTACTGTTATCTCTATCTCTAAAAACTATCGTTTTCTTATTCTACTTTTTACTTATTCATTGCTGCAAAGTCTTTAGTTTCCTAACAGAGAATCTATTATGTGAATTTTTTGGTAATTTTGTTTAAGAGCCTTTTCAACATATTTATTAAGGTATTAATATAAGCTTTCTTGTAATTTCAATCTCACCTCTTTATCTTTTCAACATCTTAGGAATGAAAGAAGGTGGATTATCCATACACCAACGGATGCTAAATTACTCTTAGGGATCTGGATGTTTATCCTTCGGTTAAACAAAAAAAATTGTTGTCCTGCACAATCTGATGTTTCAATTTTATTTGCACTTGTATGGAACCAGGTACTTTCAGTAGTATGATGACACCTCTAACTTAAAAAACAAAGCAAACAATGAGTAAACCAAATCAGTTTCATCTGGTATTTTTTTTGGTTTTTCTTACCTTACAACTTATTTATAATAAGTAAAATGCTAGAGAATCTGTTGTGTGAATTTTCTATTGATTTTGTTTAACAGCCTTTTCAACATATTTGTTGATTCATTTGGTTTTTTTAATGTCATTGTTTGATGTTTCCAAATGAAACAATGTATGCACTTAATCGAGAAAGATCCTACCCACAACCCAAATTGTGGACATACAAATTAAAATACACTTTCTCGTCTTCCATGTGTGTTTTCCAAGGGAGAGGGAATAAACAGCCAACAACTGATAAACACTTCCATACCACTGGTTGATGGAGCTTCATTCTCAAGGAGCGGGTATATAACTCTTACACAAATTATCTTTAACTTGATCAAGACTTAGAACTTATCTTTTGTTTGCATAATTAGCTCATAATGTTTTGTATGTATATACAGAACGTGTTCTATAGGATCTCTGATACCAAGACTGGTTGCAAGAAAAATAGTGTTATGCTTTGGCATCCACGGGATAGACTCCAGCCTTGAAGCAGCTTTAAGTGTGTACAGAGCAAGAGGGGCTGCATTAATATTCTCAGAAGTGCCCAACAAACTCATGCCACAGGTTTTATTTATGCCTGTTGTTTATGTAGATTTTGAGCAAGGGGCAAAGATTCTCTCATATTTCAAGTCATCCAAGTGAGTTGAAATCAATTAAGACATGAATTAAGAGTATTTCAGAAAATTTTACCTAGTATCAAAAAAAAATTGTAATTTATTTGTTGGGGGGCAGGCTTCCTGTTGCTCAAATTAGTCCAAGTAGAAGCGTTCTGAGACATACACCTGCGCCTGTTGTAGCTTTCTTTTCCTCACGGGGACCTAGCGCTCTATCTCCAGACATTTTGAAGGCATGTGACCGACTATACATCTATATGAATGCTAACATTATATGTTCAGTTTATTTACAGTCCATTACTGAATTTACATGCTTTAATTTGTGATTGTGCAGCCCGACATAACAGCTCCAGGCGTGAATATTCTGGCAGCCTGGCCTCCTGTGATTCCGCCTTCAGAGATAATAGTAGACAAACGTGTTGTGGGCTACAATTTCTTATCAGGAACATCCATGTCATGCCCTCATGTCTCTGGAATCGTTGCTCTTCTCAAATCAATTCATCCCGAATGGAGTCCTGCAGCCATCAGATCCGCCATCATGACTACCGGTACATTCCCGTACCCATATATATTATAGAATCTTGAGTTTTCCCTACCATAGAGAAATTTTGGACCTTTAAAAAACATTTCCTTCATTTTAAAATAACACCCTGCACAATTTTAGCTGTATACAACACATTAAATTTTAGGCCCACTGCCTCACCCTGTAAAAACTACGACTTGATGAAGGTGAAGAAGACCACTCAAGCTTACCAGAGATGAGTAATAAAAGAAATGATTAGTCGTGATAAATGGGTCCGTGAAAAATGATTAGAGATGAGAGTCTACGTGCAATTAATCCTGAAAAGCGAAATCTAAATACTGTTGTGTGCAGCATATGTCAGAGATACAACTTTTGATATGATAAAGGATGGAGGATCTGGAAAACCAGCCAACCCATTCGATTTCGGTGCAGGGCATGTAAATCCTGTACAAGCTATGAAGCCAGGGCTGATATACGATGCAGGGCCAGCAGATTATGTAGTTTTTCTCTGCAGTCTTGGCTACACAGAAAAAAACATTAGAGCCATGGTTTCTTCAGCTGAATTAAATATCACCTGCCCTAAACATGGTTCCTCTGCAAGTGATGTGAATTATCCCTCAATTGCTGTGTCAAATCTGGAATCCATTACCACCATTAAAAGGACCGTAACCAACGTTGGGCCAGAAGTCAATTCTGTGTATAGAGTACTAGTCTCAAGCCCACCTGGTGTGGAAGTAATTGTGAAGCCTACGATTCTGGTTTTCAGGCCTCGTGTAAGAAGTATCACTTTTTCAGTAACGTTAAAACCTGTGACGCACTCTGAAGGTGTCTATAATTTCGGAAAACTCGTCTGGTCTAATGGCTATAATTATGTTCAGAGCCCGATTGCCGTTCGTGTGAACAACATAAAGGATGAAAATGCCAAGAAAGACCATGATGGTGTCAGCGCAGTATAACTGATGGTCATGCTGTGGAACTTGAAAAATCCTTTGTTTTTCTCTTCTTAGCAATTATTATGCCTCGTGCCTGCAAAAGGCTTATGATATAGTAATGTGCATTCAATAAATTTGGGTTCCAATAAAATAATATCCTTGTAAGTTATAATTTTATCGTGGTTGTTGACTCGTGACAGGCTACAGCTCTGATTCTTACATTTTTTAGATCTGGTATGATGCTATAAACAGACCATCGGCCTTAGATATTACAGTGTTGACCTATGAGAGGTTTCCGGCAATCTCATCTCTCATCTCTTAGATGTAATTAACAGGGTTTTCTTTTTTAAAAAGATAAAAACCCTGATTGAAACCGGCTCAAAAAGAGAAAAACTTAGGTTTGTTAAAATGAAAAAAAAAAAAAAAAAATTGTACTGATAATTTGATTTTTTTTAAGTAAAAATTAGTTTTACAACAAACCCAACATATTTAACCTCACTTCACTTACAGCTCTCTTTACAATTTTAGATTTTTTAAAGAAAATAAGCTATGTATGTTTGTATACAAAATTACACATCCATTATTTTCACCCAATATAAATCACATAAAAATAGCAAAGAAAATTATTTTTTTCTTCCAAGTATGTTTGACACAAATATGAAGAGTCATCAAGTGTGCACCATACAACTCACTTAAAATTTGTCATTCAATTCACCACATATCCATTAACTTGATTTACACATATGAATATGTTACGCCCATAACCTAAAATATGAATTGGAATATGTGTACCTCCAAATTAGTCATATATTAATTATCTATATGTATTGTCTAAGTAGGTTATATTTAAGAGACATTGCTTTGAATTTAATGATCATATTACAAATTATGTTTTCATTGGAAGGTTGTGGAGGTTGCCCTCTCAAAGTGGCTAAATCGTATATTTCTAGTATTATACTCTACTTTCAATCATATATTGTTGTTATGCTCTATTTACTCAATTTTGAATTGTTGTTATTATTTTGTTCCTAATATTATTCATATTGAACTCCAATTTTTGTGATTCTGGTTATTCTAGATACTTAAGTAATTTTATTACAAGTGGTATTAAAGCTTTGATTTGGGCAAGAATTTTGCAGCGCATTTGATCAATGCCTATTTTGATGGTCAGACAAGAAAAACAATGTTTTGATCTAGAAGGAATTTAAGGTTTTCGTTCATACCAAGCAAATTCGAGCTTTTTTGAATAAAAATAAGTCTACAAGATTTCACACCCTTGCACAATATAGCATTTGATGGATTCGTCTCACAACATGGTCGCAATGGTATAACCTTTCTTCAACTTTTAACTTTTGGATTTTTAGGATTTTTTACCATTGAGAAATATAGCAGTATTTGGATTCATCCCGAAAAAAAGATCACAACAGTATAAGACCCTAATAACTCTATTTTTGAC